>BQNB010002362.1:4643-125938 GCA_026074375.1 Tanacetum coccineum
ATACATTGCAAAAACCTAATTTTGTGTAAACCCTTAACCATATATTGCAAAAACCTTGATCTTGGTGTTCTTGGCTACCAAAAATAGTAAGAGATAAAGAGAGTGATATGTGTTTGAATGGTGGTGAATGAGAAGAGTTAGTTACTGTGTCTTATATAACAAATTAAGGAGGTAAGGTCTTAAAGGGGCTTTTATGCTTAATAGTGTTTTGTTAACTAAAAATGTGACATGGAGTGTGCATAGGGGAGGGTTTAGGCCAGTTAAGGAAGCAGGGGGGAGGGAGGAAAACACTAGGTGATATGACTTTGCACATGTTGCTTGTTCTTGGTTTAGGATAATCATAAGTATGGGTGGGTAGTTAATCAAGGCTAAAGAACAATGTTTAAGTTTCCACTTTAGGAGGGATGGGGTTAGGTAGAACCGACCTAAAGTTGATGAGGAGGGGGGGGGAGAAGGTTTAAATTTTTAAAAGTGTTCTACAAGGTATGTATATGTATATATATGGAAAGGTGGTGAAGTGTAGTGCATGCATGCATGAAATTGCAATACTTGAATGATTTACATAAAAATTTAAAAATCGTATGCAAATGACTTGTAAAATATGTTCATGAGGATAAAAATGTACATGTTACAAGTAGACTAAACTTAGTCTAGAGTCGAGATACTGCCAAAGTTGTTTCACAATACGCGGGATAACCTAACGATTATAAGTTATTTCAAATACTCATATGTTTAAAGTAAAATGTTTCAAGTTAATAGTTAAATATTAACCTGTGAAATTTGTAGCTTTCATAGTATCACCATTAGTCAATACTGATACACAACAACTTCAACCTGTGCTAGAACCTTGGACCGGGAACCACTTTTAACAAGGCATTTATAGTAATACCCGCTACTATCTTTAGCTCGAATCCTGACTATATTGGGAGTCCCTTTAGCCAAATGCCTCATTTTAGCATCCATAAATGTCATATACACCGCTTGAGTTATTGGCAAAGCCTCCATAGGTTGCACATAAGCTTTCTAGCTTCCTGCACATTCTTGTATCATAAACCCGTACACTTATTGATCTACCCATGGCGTAGTCAAAATCCAAGAAAACATGTATGTCTATCTGTAACCCACGATCAAACCTATCCAACATACCCACACCGGCCGATGCTATGTCAAGTCTCATGCAGACCCCATGATACACCTTGCTTCCAACCGCATATGCATATGACTAGTTACCATTCTTTTTCACATCACACTCCCTGATAGACTACCCTCCAATGACAGTATGGAGTATCCCTCCAACAAAGTCTGTACCAACTTACCGTTGTAAACCTTGGATCGTGACACCCTCAGAGTATTTCCACTTTGATCTCTGACGATCTCCATACCAAGTACGTTTCCCTTTGCTTTAACCAGCAAACCCTTTGTAACCCAGATCTCAGCCTTGCATCCATAAAAAAAAACCCATACCATTTATATAGAGAAATAAATGTATAAACATACCTAGTGTATACTCTAAGTAATAGCCATCGCTGTTATCACTGCTTTTCCTGCAACCGTTACTGAGCACATACATATCTGACCGATCATCCGTAACTTCTTTCAATCCAGCCTTTCGCTTAGAAAACACCTCATAACCAACTGTATCATTGAAAGTTAATGACTCATATGCATATATCTTCTCCACTGTAGCAACAATAAAAGTAACCTCATTACTGGTTTCTTTATGGTGAATAATTCACTTGCTTAGTGTTGCTCCATATCACGTGTTGAATGATAGTCCTTAACATTCAGAGTTTGTATTTCCTATGAACTAGCTACACGACTGACATTCCCATGAGGTTCCACCTCAAATGTATGATCCTCCTGCGGTTCTACCCCAAACTCAACTCCTTGCAACAAACCTATACTAAAACCAATGAAAGTTTTCCTGTATTCCTCACTCTTATTTAACCTCATATTCCTGTATAGTACTACCTTTGAAGTAACGTCATCTAAACTTAAAACCTTATTACCCAGTAAACCTTCATGGTATCCCAGGAATATGCACTTAACCTTAACCGGTTCAAGCATCCCCTACTTAATAATAGCAAGCCAACCAAAAGACCCCAACATATCTATATGCGTCTTGAATCTAATCGTTGAGGATGGTGAACTATTTACTGGATATGTAGACTTGGTTGTATCCTCATGCGACAATTGACAATTTTGGGTTAAACAATTATTTATGAACTTGAACATTTTACTTTGGACACGTGAAAACTTCCTTTAACATATAACCGATTAGGTTATCTCGCGTATAACAAGAAATGTCTTAGAACGCAATCCAACTCTAGACTAAGTTTAGTATACATGTAACAAGTACATTATCATCCTTAGGACCATATTTTACAACTTACTTGCATTCGGTTTTACAATTTCTATGTAAGTCATTTTAAAGTTGCATTTACATACATGCATGCATGCATAACTTACCCAATACCATCACCACCTTTGTGTTAAGTTAATATTAACACAAAGGCACGAAATAATTAGCTAAAACCCATGTACACTCGAACACCTTTGATGTATGCTTAAACACACATCATTTTTATACCAAAAAACACTCTAAAACAGACTAATAACCATAAATTATGTGAAATTATATTGCAAATATGTTTGGTATGTGTTATTATGTCTTGCAGGTACAAGAGATTAAAAACAAAGCAAAAACAGTGATTTTCGAATGAGTTTCGATGACGTTTTCACATTTATCGAGATTCAAACAAAGTCACAAAAATTCCCCGAGCACTCCATTAGAAAGAGCACGAAATTACGAGTTCGTCGATACCTTCCTCTCCTTTTGAACCGGTCCAAATATTCTTATATGGACCGGTCAATTTCCTATTTTGAACCTTTTTGTTAATGAACCTGGACCATGCAATTAACCCTTAAAAGTTTTTTTGTGCGTATATAGTTTAGAAGCACTGCCCAACGCAGCTGGTAAAAGGGGTGACCCCTTGCGCTTCTATCTGAGAGGTCCAGGGTTCGAGCCTGGCTTAGGCCAAGTTTTGCAATATTCCCCATTGCCACGTCAGCGCCATGTGGATCCACTCCGGTCGTGGCATGTGGCAACCCGACCCGATCCATGACCCGACACATAGCAACCCGTTGACCCGCCCTATTGACCTGCTAACGTGTCATGTGGGTCCCACTTGCTGACACGTGGAGGTGGCTGTCCAATAACAGCCTGCCACGTAGCGGCGCTGACATGTCTTAATGCAGGTACGAGGTTGCAGAGGTGGTGGCTAATCATTGATATGAGGTTACATTTGGCAGGTCGGCTGGCCAATAAGAGGATGCTACATGTACACGGTGACAGGAAATGGCAGCTGTTAAAATGCATGATCCGAGGGTTCCAGAAGCTTTCATTGATTGGTTGATGGATGACACATGGCCAGCGAGATCCAAGGATTCTAGAAGAGGAATTTTATTGGTGGATCAGTATGACGTGGCAGAATGATTGGCTCAGAATGTCTCAATATGGCTGGCAATTAGAAAGACAAGTGAAATTACCAAAATACCCTCAGATATTTGGGCTATATATTCACAGCAGATCCAACGAATATCACAAAAATTTTTTTATCTTTTTCTTTTTACGTTTTTCACATAGTTTTTAGCTTATTTGTAATAGTTTAGTTTTTGTAAAAGCTTTTATAGCTTAATATTTTAGCTTATTGTACTTGGCTTATTAATGAAGATGAAGATTTTGAAGATTAATGTCACTTGAGCTTATTTCATTTTCTAATCCTATATTCTTTCACATCTTGCTTTTCTAGCTTATATCCAAATAAGTTCTAATCTAATAGCTTATTTTGGATCTTACTCTCCCAAGCTTTCATTTGAATAAGCTGCTTATAGCTTATTTTGAATAAGCTTATTTATTTCACTTTCGATTCTAAAAGCTTTCGAATAAGCTTTACAATAGCTTATTTCGAGACCCTTATTTACCTAGTTTGTTTTTGAATAAGCTCCCTATAGCTTATTTCGAAACAACAGCTTATTTCGAGTAGCTTGTTTCTTTAGTTTAATTTTCGAATAGCTCGTTTAAGCTTCTTAATAGCTTGTTTCGATTTGCTTATGTCTTTTACTTTAGGTTTTAAACTTTCGAATAAGTCTCTTAAATAGCTTATTTTGATTTCTAGTACTTTTGGTTTTTAAGATCGAGTAAGCTTTTATCCCTATAGCTTATTTTGGTAGATCTAATCGCTTATTGATCGAATAAGCTTCATTATAACTTATTCGTTTATGATTTGTCTATTTAGCTTATCCTTTTAGCTTGTTCATTTAGCTTTTTGGTCTATTGTTTTAGATCTAATCCTTAAATGTACTCGATTCTCATTCACTTTTCAAAGAGAACACCTTAGTTTTGGGTGGATTTAGATTTAATAATAATAGTTTTATTGTTTTCATTTTTTTGATCTAGTTCTTAATAGATTATAGTTGTTAGATTAATCTATAGCTTATATTGTTTATTTTAACCTTGATTGTGTTTTGATGTTGATGGAATGATTCCTACATCTAAGGCGTGGAGCTTAAGGGTCTTATAAGCTAACTTTATTTCTAAAGTTTAAAGCTTTTATAATTTTTATAAAGCTATTTAGTATATAAAGTTTACAACTTTGTTAACTAATTAGTTAAATAAAATCTAATAAAAAAGTAAACTTTAGTATTTTCTTAGTTTATAAGATCGGGTGGTTAGTTCGTCTCCATTTCGTCAATCAGTTTTACTTTCTTACCTTTTTTAATCCTTGATAGTTTTAGCTTAATAATTAGTTTTGAAAAATATGTTTATGATTGTTGATGTTAGCTTAGTAGTCATGAGTAGTGAGTAGATTATCATATGCTTGTTAAGTGAGTAGTGATTAGTGAATTAAGTATGAGATAAAAAAAGAATTGTTGATTAATAATTTTTGGATTATTTATATTTCTTTTTAGTTATTTTGACGGGCAAAAACCATTAGGATAATCAAACATTAATCTAGTAATTAATACCAAAATAAAAGATTGTTTTCAAAATAAACCAACATTGTGAGAAAATAGTTTTTAAACGGGTACTAATTCATCATATAAATACTTTCCTTCACACCTAATGATCTTTTCGCCTCACTTGACAAGCATATCCGTTAAACATATATTTTAGATCTTCTAGCTTATTATTTCTTAGTTTAAAATCATTAGTATAAGACAAACCCAAAAATATTTGATAATCAAGCATCCAATTAAGAACATAAACGTGAATCTCTATTCATATCTCATCGTGGACACGACTCCGAAAGATTAAATTATTACTTGTCCTCAAGTAATTCTTTTATCTAAACGAAAAATACTATATTATTACTTCGACATGTTTCCGGACGTATCAAGTTTTTGGCGCCGCTGCCAGAGAGAGTTGTACGATTTTTGCGTTGTGTTTCGAGTTAGTGCCTTGAAGATCCTTTCTTTTGAAAGTTTATTTTCGTGTTTATAAAAAAATAAAAAATATAATATATATATATATATATATATATATATATATATATATATATATATATATATATATATATATATATATATATATATATAGGGTGAGGTTCTTTTCAGAACCAAATGAATGTACAGAACTGCGAGAACCAGCATGGACCAATAAGATTTTTTTAGATATTTATTTTTATTATATAATTAAAAAGGGTATAATAGTAAAATTACATTTTCTATTGTCTTTTTAAATATGTTTTAGGAAAAAACGTTTTTTATATATTTCCTAAATTTTTGGTATTACTTTTTTTTAACTTTTGGGATATTCAGCATGCATGTTTCAAAAGATAAAGTGCATATGTGTTTTTCGTATTTTATAATTCATTTATTTTCTCTTTAATTTGTCTATTAAATAATTTTGTTTCTTACATAAGAAAATGATTAAATAAACTATACATATATGTGCATGCGTGCTTTTTACATAATTTGTTATATAATCGATGTGTGCAGTTGTGCAAGTACGGGAAACTGACATGTACAAACGTGCACTATGCATGCATTTACAACCAATATACTACACAACTGCTGTTTTATTTCTTATACAGGGTGTCAAACAACCCGTGCAAAAGCAACAAAAAACACAAACTAAACTCTAACTAACAATGCCAAACAAAATATTTATTGAATCCTTCCATCCGAACAATCTAAAACCACCATGACACCCATAACACATGTGCATCGTCTGCATCGCCACTGCAATAGATTGACAAACAATACAAAAGTTAACTTAGTTGACGATAAAAATATGTTTATCAATGTTCTTATACGTAACAAATAACTAGGAGGCATATGAGCCTTAATTTGATCCAAAACACAATGTGTACGAATATAAAACCATTACTGACTACTTTCTTGATACGAATGTTTATGAAATATGTGTTATTAAAGCATTAAAGCATTCATTATTTGGTAACTATAATTAGAAAAATATAATTCGCATACCAAGTTTAGAAAAATATAGTCAAACACTCGTAATCCGCATACCAAGTGGGATAGTACTCGTGGTTTCTATTGGTAATGTAGTTCAGTGTTTAGAAGAAATAAGAGTGACAAACTAACCTTTCTAATGTTGGCAACAATATATCTAATTTCTTTCGTTCCAGTGTGTATATCAAGACATCGTTCTAACTAGCTAAACTTGTCTTAGAGAAACTTGTCAAAATGGCTGTCATAGCAAGTGATGTGTGGGTTGTGAGTGCACAGTGTTAACATTCTGTTTCTTGAATAGTTCTAGGAGATCTCTTAGCTGTTCTCTTTGCCTTATTTTTCTTGGTAGAAAAAATAATGGATGGGTAGCATACAAAAGGTAACTGATGTTAGGATAGGTCGAGAAGTTGAATTTAGACAGTGGCGGTGTACCAGCGGTGGTTGTGTATCCTTTATCAGCGGGGGCTGTTCACTTTCATGTATTTTATTTGGAACACTTGTACTAGGAGTGCGTGTGGCTACCGAATATACTATGTCGCTCTCTCCGTCAATATGAGTGGAGCTTACAAGGATTTAGTTGTGGGCTATAGACAGAGAGGGGTTGGGAGTGGTGGAGTTGAGGTTTTCACTGGGGATATACCCTGGCGGGTAGGGGGTGGGGTCCGGCTTTCTATGGTGTCTCATGGTTTTAAGTGTTTGGATATGGTTTTAGTGGGTTAGGTGGATAATGGTGTTTATTTTACATTGGATGCAGTGATTGTTTAGTGGTTATGTTTACTAATGGGGGAGATAGTGAGATGGGTGTAGGTGGTTGTACGACGTAGTAGGGTGATGAAGAAGGAAGAGAGGGGAGCGCAAGAAGAGAGAGTGTGGAGAGCGGTCGGTAGAGGCGCGGACGAGGAGCGAGAAGGATAGCAAAGTAGAGTGCGAGAGACGAGGAAGACAGTGGGGTTAGATAGAAGTAGGTGAGAGGGGAGGGAACGAGCGAGTAGACAAGCAGGAGTAGAGACGGCGAACGACGAAGAAGGAAGCGAAAGGCGTCGCGGAAGGGAGGCGGGCAAGCGTGAGTCAAAAGTTTAGAAGCAAAAGAAGGAGAAGGGAGGAGGAGGTGTAGGCGAGGGATGAAAGGAGAGGGGAGGGAGGGAAAGGGCGAGAGATTGGTTAGTGTGAGAAGAGGGGGTGAGAGTGACATGAACGGAGAGTAGAGAGAGATGCGAGGCGAGAGAAATTTTAAAGGAGAGGAGAGAAAGGCGCGGGACGAAAGAGAGTCGAAGGAGGAAGCGGGCGCGGAACATGGGAAAGGTGGAGAAAAGTCCAGAAGGGCAAAAGGAAGAGAATAAAGTAAGGGAGAAGAAGAGAAGAGTGAGGAAATGGGAAGGCGTGAAGAGGAGAAAAAAGTGGAGAGTGAGGGAAAGATGAGTAAAGAAAGCGGAGATGGAGTAGCGGCGATCGGTGAGAAAGAGGCAGAAAGGATGCAGGGAGAGCAGAGAGGAGAGGGCGAAAGTTGAGTGGGGTGCAGGGGAGACAGAGAAGTGTTTAGGGACGAGAGGGAGAGAGGGTAGGAAGAGACGAAGTACACAGTAGGGAGGAGTTGGGAGGGAGTTAGGAGGAAATGTACGTAGAAGGGAGGGAGTGAAGGAGAAGAGTGAGAGTAAGAAAGCGGAGCGACGACGAAAGGAGAGGGTGGAGAGGTCGCGGGAGGTAGGTAGGGGGCGAGAAGGAGGACAACGTAAGAAGGGCGAAGGGGGGAGGGAGGTAGCGGTTAGAGGCAGTGAGTGCAGGTAGACGGAGAGGTAACGACGGAAGGAAGGGGGTGGGAGTGGGGGGAAGAGCAGGAGGGAGAGAGGCCGGCCAAGGGGGGCAGAAAGTGAGAGAGGAAGGAGGAGGGGGAGAGTAGTGCGTAGAGAGAAGGAAGACAGGAGTAAGAGAGAAGTAAAGATAGGGGAAATGAGCGGGGAGAGGAGTGGGGGAGGAGGAGTGAGGGAATAGTGAGGGGAGGGGGGAAGTAGAGCGACGCAGGGCGTGAGAGTGAGGAAGCAGCGGGAGAAGGAACAGAGAGAAAGAGTTCGAGGCGGGAGGAAGAAGAGAAAGTGCGGAGAAAGAGCGGGAGAGGAGAAGACAGGAAAAAGAGGAGAACGGTGAGTCAGAGCGGTAGACCTAGGATGGAGAGCCAGAGGCAAGGGGATGGGAGAGAAAGGGAACGTAAGAGTAGTTCGGGAGGGTAAGGTCGCAGGGAGGAAGGAAGGGTGGGTCGAGGAAGGGGAGGCGGAAGCAAGAAGTGGCAGAATAGTGGAAGAGAGTAGGGCGAGAGAAGGAGAGGAGGGAGACGAGAGCCTAGCAGGGGGGTGGAGGGGCGAAAGGAGAGCTAATTGCGCGAGGGAGAGAGAGAAGGAAAGAGAAAAGTGAGTGTAAGGTATGAGAAGAAGAGTGAGTAGGCGAGAGGAAAGAGAGAGGAGCTTGAGAGCGGAGAAGAAGAAGCGTTGTAAGGAGGATGAGAGGAAAGAAGGAAGCAGAGAGGTAGAGGAGAGAGTCGCGAGGGGTTAGAAGAGAAGAAAAGAGAGGTCGAGGCGTGAGGGTAGGTGAACTAAAAAGTAGAAGAAGAGGGAGAGAGAGAAGAGGAAAAGAAGGTAGAGCGAAGGAGAACAGAGAGAGTGGGGAGTGGTCGGTGGGTGGAGAGGGAGAGTAGTTGGCGAGGTGAGCGGGGCAGAGGGTTAGAGAGAAGGAGAGGAGTAGCGATGGCGTGAGTAGTAGAGCAGAGGTGTAAGAGTAAAGTAGAAAAGCGACGAGAGGATGACGGAGCAGGATGGTCGTGGAGGAGGGGGAGGTAAAGTTGAGGGAGAGAGCAGCGTGAGTGTTAAGGGTTAGGAGGAGGAAAGAATTAAGAGAGGAGAGGAAGACAGAGCACGGGAGAGGGGGAGAGAGAGGAGGGGCAAGTAGGCTGGAAGAAAAGGGCTGGTCAAGGAAGGGGAAAGACGCGAGGATAAGGTAGACAAGTATAGCGAGAGGTAGTGTAAAAGAGACGAGAGGAGAGTAGAGCGTAAGGAGAGGAGAAGGCGGAGTAGGGGACGAAGAGGTTGAGGCGGAGGGGGAGGAAGGAGAGGGAGGGAGAGGAGAAGAGGTAAAGGGACGTAGTGTTGAAGGGCGGGGGAGACGAGAAGAATGGCGTAGGAAGTGAAGGTAAGGCCGGTTGAGTTGTTGCGGAGGGGGAGGAGAAAGGGAAGGGAGTAGAAGTGAAAAGCGAGTGGCGTCGAGAGGAGCGCGGGAGAGGAGGAGGAGAGAGAATAGGAGAAGAGAGAAGTGGTGGGAGAGGAAGCATGCAGCGAGAGTGAGGAGAAAAGAGTGACACGAGAGGCATGAAGGCGAGTAAAAGAGAGACGAGAGGTAGAAGAGCGCGACGGAGAGACCGGAAAGGTAGAAAGGAGGACGATGAGAAGGTGAGGCAGAGGAGCAAGACGCGGGAAGGGGAGAGGGATGGAGAGGAGGGAGAGAAAGCGATGAGGAGGAAGCGCAGAAAGGGAGAAGAAAGAGAGAGAAGGTAGGAAGTGGAGAGAGCGGAAGGTGGAGGGAAGGGAAGAAGTGAAGAAGAGAGAAAAGGAGTGAGTAGGGAACGAGGAGTTGAAGGGGGAGGAGGAAGGAACAGTAAAGGCTAGAAAGAGAGCGGAAAGAGAGGAGGTACGGAGCGTAAGGGTGGGAGGAGGAAGACAGAAGGGGGCGAAAAGAGTGTAGGTGATACGTGAGGAAAGTCGTAGAGGAGAAGAAAAGAAATAAAAGGAAAGAGTCGAGAGGAGCCAGTGCAAGGGAAGAGAGAGGGTTAACAAGAGTGAGAAGAGTGAGGGGTGGCACGAGTAGGGTTGGCGAGAAGAGAGGAAAAACGGAGTCAAATAGAGGAGCGAGAACGGAGAGGGAGGAGAGTAGCGAGAAGGAAACCAGGGGGAGACAGAAGCGGAAGCGGGGAGAGACGAGAAGAGATGTGGTTTCGGTCGGGGAGGCGGCAGAGTGGTGGTGTTAAGGGGAGAGGTGAAGAAGAAAGGGTGAAGTGAGGAGAGGAGGGGAGGGAAGCGAGCAAAGGCAACGAGAGCTGTTGGTGTGGCCGGGGGCTAGTGCAGAGAGGGGCGGTCAAGAGGGGAAGGACATGGGGGACAATGGAGATAAGTGGGAGTCTAGGAACGAAAGAGAGCGGAGCGAGCAAGAGTGTGACGAGGTAGGGAAGGAAGAGAGAGAAGCAGCGAGAGGGACGAGAGAGGGGGAGCGAGAGAGGAGAACGTACCGAGAGAGAGAAGGAACGAGAGTAGGAGCCAGAAGAACAGGAGAGGGCGGGAGAAGGGAAGGAAGGAGGATGACCGAGGTGTTTCTTAGGGTTGAGAGAGCAGCGAAGGTAGGGAAGAAAGAGTTACGGAGCGGACAGCAGAGAGGAGAGAGAGAGGGAGAGGGCTAAAGGGGAAGCGGTTGACGGAGCGAGAGGACGTAGGAAGGAGGTGAAGTGTGCGGGGAAAGCGAAAAGGGAGGAAGGGTGAAGGCGGGGAGGGTGCGAAGAGGGTAGGACGAGTGGGGTGAGAAAGTTAGAGTAAGAGGGAGGAGTGGAGTCGGAAGAAAGAGCAACGAGCGATGCCAAGGGTAGGGAGACAAGTAAGACGAGGTTAGTGTTTAGGAGTAGAGGAGAACGGCAGAAAAGTGGAGAAGAGAGAGAGGAAGGCGAGGAGGAGAAGCGGAGAAAGGGGCCGATGTGCAGTGACAGACAGGGTGCGAAGAGAATGCGACGGATAAGGAGAGACGGCGGTAGGAGAGAGAAGAGAAGAGGAACCGAGGCGAGGGGGGGAGGATGAGACAGAGGGTAGACGAGAAACGCGAGTAAGGAGGGGGTGCAGTTTGCCGAGAGTGAGGAGAGATGGAGAGCGAGGGGGAGGGTAGAAGTTACAGGAGGGGAGGAAGAGGACGGGAAGAGAGGAGCGAGCGCGAAAACGGATGAGGAGAGAAGTTGTAAGCAGAGTGGAGGAAAGCGAGAGAGAGAGAACACACGCAGAGAAGAGCGGGGTGAGGGAGGAGTGTAGGGAGGAAGTGAGTAGTAGAAGAGGAGAAGGGAGATGGGAGAAGAAAGAGAAGAAGCGAAGAGAGGTGATGAAGAGAGGACTATGCGTAGAGGGGACGGAGTAGAGAGACCGGGGATAGAAAGCGAGGGACGGGGAAAGTGTAAGCCGGGAGAGACGGGAGGCAGGGAGAGAAGCGGTGAAAAGGAGCGCGCGGGTGAAGGAAGCGGTGCGCGACAGAGGAGAGCGAAGAGGGCGAAGTAGGTGGGGGGTTTGTTGGGTGTCGGGGGCAGACGAAGGAGAGGAGCAAATGGCTACAGGCCGGGGGCGGGAGGGTAAGCACGCGGGAACGCGGAGCAGTCGAGCGCAAGAGAGTGGGGTTCACAGCGAGAAGAAGGGGGTAGGAGTGAGTACAGGGTGGATGACGACAAGCGTGCGCGAAGGAAGAGTGAGAGAGTCGAGCGAGAGCAGTAGAAGAGCAGCAGTGCTCGAGAAATGACGTAAAGAGAGAGGGAAGAGTAATGAGGTAAGAGGAGTCAAAGAGGAAAGCAGAAGAGGAGGAGGGTGAGAAAATAGAGTCAAGCGGGAGCGGAGGGTGAAAAAGAAAGAAGGGACAGCGAACGGTAGAGAAGGGAAGAGCAGGGAGAGTAGATGAGCGAGATGGGAGGGGAGAGCGACGAGTGTAAGTGAGAGAAGGAGCGGAAGAGGTACGGGAGAGGAAGAAAGAGTAGAGAGGAAGGGAGCGAACGAGGGCGAGAAGTGAGGGCGAGGGGAGGAAGAATGAAGTAAGGACGAGGAGGAGACGGTAGAGGAGGGAAGGTAGATGGAAAGGAAAGAAGAGGAGAGGAAGAGGAGGAAAGAGAGAAAAACGCCAAAGATGAACGCGGAAGACCACGAGGACGGGATAGAGAGAGGAGGAGAGGGAAGAGTAGATTACGTGGAAGGGCGCAGGAGGAGGGAAGGTGTGGAGAGGAAAGGTTGAGTAAGACAGCAAGATAGAAAAGAGCGGGAGAGGAGAGAGGCCGGATGAGACGACTGACGTGTAGAGGCGAGGGAAGAGGAGTGAGAGGGGGACGCTAGTGCGAGTGGGTGGAAGTTAGTCGAAGAAGAATAGAGAGGCGGGAGGGGGGGAAGGAGAAGTAGGGAAGAAGGTAAGTAGGAGAAACACGCTGGAAGTTGGCGCACAAGGGTGATAAGGAGAAGAAGAACGCGGGGAGGCGAAGAAGGGCGAGAGAGAGAGAGAGTGGCGGCGGACGTGAGGACGGAGGAAGGAGATAGGAGTGAGAGTGGCCGAGGTGAGGTGGCGGATAAACACGGATCAGACAGGAGTCAAGACGAAAGTTGGTGAACGAGTAGAAAGTCGTGCGAGAAAGTGTAGGGTCGGGTGAGGGAAGGTAGAAGTAGTGAGGTTCGTAGAGAGAGAACGAAGTAGGGGAAGAAGTAATAAACACGCGGTAATATAGAGTTTAAGAGGAAGGATAGGAAGGAGTAACAGGGGGAGACGAGAGAGATGAGGAGAAGAAGTTAAGGAAAGAGGGAAAGGTAGTAGCGACGGTAAGAGGAAGAGAGGACGAGGGAAGGGGAGAGAGTAGCGAGAGAGACGAAAGACGAGTTAAGCAGGAGAGGGGAGGAGGAGAGGTGGGCCGAAGAGAGAGAAAGGAAGAGTCGGGGAAGCACGAAGGTGGGTAGGAACGACGCGGCGCGTGCGCAGGGTGCGAGAGAGAGAAGTGAGTAAGAGGAGTACGGCAGTGTAAGAGCAGTACAGGGAGGTGAGAGAATGGCGGAAGGTTGTCGTGAGAATAGAGAAGCGGCGTTGCAGGAGAAGTGAGCAGAAAGAGATGGAAAAAGGAGAAGAGGCAAAGCGAGTGCAGAGAGGGTTAGAGAAGAGAGACTAAGGAGAAGCTGAGGAAATAGGCGGCGTAGACGACGCGCGAAGTGGAGGAGGAAAGGACGTGAAAGAATACAGCGAAAGCGAGTAGATAAGAGGGGAGAAGAAAACGGAAAGAGTAGTAAATGGGGGGGGAAAGAGAAGCGGGAGGGCGGAGGAAGTGAGGCGTAGAGAGGTGAGAGAAGGTAGAGCTAAGAAGAGAACGAGAGTAGGAGGTTAAGCAGGCGGAGCAGGGAGGGGGGATTTGTGAGTAGTGGAAAAGAGGAAGAGGAGTGACGAGGAGGATCGGGAAGGAGGTCGGGGAGAGAGAGGAGGAGTGACGGAAAAGAAGGGACGGAGTGGAGAAGCGGAAGAGAGAGTGGGGAGTAGAAAAATGACGAGTAGGACGTGAGAATAGAGGAGGGCGGAAAGAAGGCAGCGGGGCGGAGTGAAGAAGAAGAGACGGAGGAGCCACCGAGGCGTCGAAAAAAAAAAAGAATTAAGCGCAGTAGGAAGAGGAAAGTTCGAATAGTAGTAGACTCAAACGAGAGCTCAAGGTAGCGGAAGGTGACGACGCGGGAGTAGAGGGAGAAGTCAGAGGCGAGGAAGGAGGAAAGAAAGATCTGAAGAGTTTGAGGAGAGGTGAGCCATGGGCGGAGCGGGGGTTTGCCACGCGAAGGCGCAGGGACGAAATGAGAGAGGTGGGGGAAGCGGTTAGGCACGGAGAAGAAGACGGGAGTCAGGGGGGAGAGCCGATAAGAGTAAGAACGGAGAAGGGGGAAGGAAGGTGGTTCGTAGACGAAGAGAGTAGGCAAGGAGAAGATAGATGTTGAAAGTGGGAGGAGAAGAAAAAAAGGAGAGGAGAGAGAAGAGATAGAGAGAAGGTGTAGTGGTAAGAGGCAGAAAGGGGGGAAGCAGGAGTAGAGAGGTAGAGGAGAGAGCAGTGAGAGGAGAGGGCAGAGAGACCCGAAGGGAGAAAAGAGGGTGAAGAAGCGAAAAAGTCGAGCGGCAGGGAGCCGAGCAGGAGGAGAGTGAGGGATGAGAGAAGCAGGGTAAAGCTAGAGGAGCGAGTCAGACATAGGCGGGCGAAAGAGAGCAGTAGAGGAGAGGGAAGCAGCCGGGCAGCGGACGCCGCGGAGGGCAATGAGCAGAGAGCCAGAGCAGCGGTAGAGTGTCGTAGGGGAGCCAGTGAGTCAGCAGTAAACGAGTGGTGCGAAGCAACGGGGAGGTCGTTGGGGGGAGGGACGGAATGAGAGAGGAACGGAGGAGTTCGAGCGACAAAGGCAGCTGCAGCCGCAGGGTTCGAGGAGTAGGTGAGGTCAGCGCAAGCAGGATGGACAACAAGTAGAGTGACAGGAGAAAAGGAAGAAGCGAAGGAAGAGGTACGCGCTGACGACCAGGGGACAGCTGCGTGCCGCGCGCTCTCCTCTCTTTTCTCTCTGCCTCTCTATCTCTTTTCTTCTCCTCTCTTCCTTCTCTCTTTTTTCCAACCTCCTTCACTTTTCTTCTCTACTTCCTATCTCCTTTCCTCCTCTTCTTCCCCCTGTTTTACCCTCTCTCCTTTCCTTTTCCTCACTCCCTCCTACTCTCTTTTATCTATCCTCTTCCCCTTTCTCATTCTCTTTCTCCTTCTCTATCCTCTCCCCTCTCTCTCCTCTCTACTTTCTCTTCCCTCTACTTTCCCTACCCTTCTCTCTTCTCCCTTATTTACTCCTCTTTTATCTACTTTACTCTTCTTTTCTATCCCTGCTCCTCGTTCTTTTTTCCTTTCCTCTACTTCCTCTCTCCTCTCCACTTCCTCCCCCCTTATTACTTTACTCTTTTATTTCCTTCTTCTACTCTCTATCTCTTCTTCGCTACTCTCCTCTTTCTCTCTCTCTTCTCCTCTTCCCTCTCTACCCTTTATTCCCTTTTCTCTCCTCTTCTCTTACTTATTCTCTCTCCTATGCCCTCTATTCCTATATTCTCCTTCCTCTATCTCTATTCTCCTTCTTATCTCCTCTACTACTTCTACTCCTTCTCCCTCTTTCCTTAACACCCTTCCTCTCATATCCTCCCTATCTGCCTCTCTTCTTCTACTCTCTCTCTCTTTCTCCTCTTCCTTCTACCCTATCTCTCTAACTCTCTCTCTCTTACTTCTTCCCTCCTTCTTTCTTTTTCCTTTTCGTCTCTACTTTCCTCCCTCCATCTATTCTTCTTTTTTCTCTCATCCCTGTCTTCCTATTTATCACCTTCTATCTCTCTTTCTCCCTCCTCCTACTCTTTTCTCTTCTACCCTCACTATATTCTCCTACCCTATCCTCTTATTCTCTCTATATCCTTACTCTTTACTCTTACTCGCTCTTACTTCTTTTTCCTATTTATCTATAAATGGTATGGGTTGGGTTGTCAATAAAGGTTCTGTTTATTAATCAAATTTTCTTTTATCCAAACACAATCTCCATTTCTACACAACACTCGCAATCAGTTTTATTAAGCTATCCAAACACTATCTATGTTCTACACAGTACTCATGATTAGTTTTAATAAGCTATCCAAAGACTATCTATGTTGTATCAACTAATTCTTAAAGCCACTATAATCCTTCTAAATATGTACATCTAAACAAATACTAACATCATTAAAAAAAACCATGATACAGCAACCACCTGTTTAGCAAACATAAGAGATACCAAGGCGACTTTAAGCACATATTATGATCTTTAAAACATCCATGATACATGCTACAAATAACTTTGAGCATTCGTATCATGATACTTCATCAAAGCACATATTTACTAAAACGGAAGAGTTCCTACAGACCGCTCTTGCATATCAGTCTGATAAAACAAACAAATTCATTGATGCATTATATCGAACACTTAGAATGCACATATATTTATACATTTAAACTAGTTTACGCAAGTACTTGATTAGTCCTAAACATACTTTTTATACCAAATGCACTTTTTTTAAAGCAAATCGAGTTCTTATAACCGCTCTACCATCCATAATTATCATCAGTCCCAAATATTTTGCTATAACACGTACACTTTAAAAGCAAATGAAGTTCTTATAACTCTACCATTCATACTAGTGACGAGCAGGGACGGATCTATTTGTTAAATATGGGGGGCAAGTGCCCCTCATGGCTCGTCGAAAAAGTCAAAAATTTAGTGTAATTTTGACCTTTTTTTGAAAGTGCCCCCCACTCGAGATTCAAATTGCCCCCCACTCACGTATTAAAACCCAAATTCAACACTTTAAAATCTTATAAATCTTTATCTCTAAGTAAAAATACTTGATTTATCATTTCGATCTTAGTTTTTTCTTCCACATTTTGTTGCCATTGCCAAAATTTTTTTTGCCCCCCACAAGCGATATTCCTGGGTCCGTCACTGGTGACGAGTAATCACACTTGTTAACAAATTCCGAGTCATCACATTAATCATAGAATCATTCATAAATTATCACCAGGAAGTAACCTAATATTATCAGAAACACAATAGTTAAACTAAATCACAAACATGAAATGAACATCGATAATTACAACTTCTTACCGGATAATTCACGCAATCAAAACTGTTAAAAAGCCATAAAATAGAAAAGGAGAGCGGTCGATGGTGTGACATGTTAATTCTTCATTTATCTGGTGATTGTGACAACAATCGATTAAGAGATTGTTGGGTGCTTATACTTTTCCTAGCTGATGTGAATGTGGGGGGGGGAAAAAAAAATGGGAAAAAAAAAAAAAAAAAAAGATTTGGAGTGTGGGGTGCTTTTTTTTTTGTCGAGAAAAAAAAAAAAACAAACAAAAAAAAAAAAAAAAAAAAAAAAAAAAAAAAAAAAAAAAAAAATGAGGGAAAAAAAACCAGATAAGGAGGTGAAAACAAAAAAGAATCCGGTGATGTTTTTGTGAATCGATGTTGATTAGTATTGATCAAGAAATCATCGGTGGATTTGGGGGTAACGGCTAGGTATTTGAGAGAAAACAGGAAAAGAGAGACATGAAAACCACATTTAAAATGACGTATAACAGGCAAAACGGTTGAGGAAATAATAACTTTGAAATTACTTTATTACCCTTTCTTCTTTTACAATATGTCTCTTTATCTTTCAATTAATTACCATTATGCCATAACCTGTTCCACGTTGTCAAGAAAATAAAGGGCCTTAGATTGGTTTTTCATTTTTCTTTTTTCTCGCAGTTCCGACATTTATTTGGTACTGAAAAGACCTCCACACTTATAATCATATACATATAATATTATATATATATATATATTTATATATATATATAAATCCAAAAATATTTTCCATTTCTATTTTTCTTATATATATATGTTAAAAAATACCAAAAATAATTTTATATTACCTTTATTATATATACAAAAATCCAAAAATATTTTCTATCTTATTTCTTTTTAGTGCATGTGCACACGTTCTTCTTCGACCGAACTCGTTTCTCCTTTTTCGAATCCCGAGAGAGTTATACGTAATCGTCAAAGAAATCGCGGTGAACCATCACTTTTATTTGATTTTAAAGAAATTAATATGAATCCTATTAATAATTAGGGACCGCCTCTTGCGGGTCCTATTCCTCAAAATCCGGCTCCTGATCTCTGAACAATGGAGGAGCTGTGCCAGCCGACTATGCTTGGTCAGGGTGGTCTGATCGCCCCTATGACCATGCAGGCTATGGATTTCGGACTAAAGAATCATATGATTCAACAAGTTCAACAGAGTTATCAATACCATGGTTTACCAGGGGATGATGCTAATAAGCATATTAACAAATTCTTGACCGTCACTTAAAAACTGAAGCAAAATGGAGTCCCGCATGACGTCCTGCGCTTATGTCTCTTTTCTTATTCTTTGACGCATCATGCCACCATTTGGTTTGATCGTCTATCGAAGAATTCTATCTATAGTTGGGAGGAGATGGTTACCAAGTTCCTATCTAAATACTTTCCTCCCTTAATGGTAACAAAGTTAAGAAATGATATTAGTAAATTCCGACAGCTTCCTAACGAATCTTTATTCGAAGCTTGGGAACATTACAAGTTGTTGATTGACGGGTGTCCTAATCATAACATGTTACCTGTAACTCAAATAGATACATTCTATAACGGGTTAACTTTGAGACACCGAGATATAATCAATGCTGCTGCTGGAGGCACCTTTATTAAAAGGCGACCTGAAGAGTGTTATGATTTAATTGAAAAGATGACCGCTTACAATAATGACTGGGATACCTTAGCTCAAAGGGGCGAGTCATCTAGATCGATCACTTCTTCATCTCCTGAGATAGCGGCCCTTACTCAGCAAATTGCCAAAATGAACAAGAATTTTCTAAGAATGAGCCAATCTAATCAGCAAGTTAATGTTGTTAACCCAAGTTACGAGAATTGTGGTGGTCCACATCATTTTTTCGAGTGTCAAGCCGCCAGTGGCTTCACTCAAGGGGACGTTTATGCTGCTACGGGAAACTACAATGCGGGAGGTAACTCTTACCAACCTCAAGGAAACCATAATCTCTTGAGCTATCGTTCCAACAATTATCTTAGGCCACCCGATTTCAATCAGGCAAATAATTCAAATTAGAATAATCAAAACTTTTAGAATAGGAATAACCAAAATTAGTATCAAAATCGTTCTAATCAAGGTTATCAGAATCAAGGGTTTAATCAAAACAACCGAGGGCAAAATTTTAACCAAGGGAATAATTATAATCAAAATCAAGGCTTTAATCAAAACCAAGGTTAAAATTTCAATCAAAATGAAGCTCAGACGAACAAATTTTCCATCTACGGATGAGATATTAAGACAACATATGATTGCGTCTGATGTTAAGTTTCAATTATTAGCAAATCAAATGACAAAAATTGAAAAAGGTTTTAATGAAAGACCTCAGGGTGCGCTTCCTAGCAACACCATTCCTAACCCTAAGGAGGATATTAAAGTAATTACCACACGAAGTGGTATTACTTTAGCTAGACCCTCAGTTCCATCACCTAATTCTTCTTCTTTTTCTAAGGAGGTGGAACGAGGCCCGAAGACGACCATGGACCAGGTGCACATTTCAAGTTCAGAAAGTACCGCACGAGTCCCATCTTTGGTAATCCAGCTAGCTCCCACTTCTAAATCGCATGAAATTCCTGAGCGAAATCCTCATCAACATCCTATTCCTTATCCTTCGAGGTTGAAAAAGGATAAGCTTCAAGACAAATCTGATATCCAAATTCATAAGTTCTTGCAGATGTTCAAGAAATTGCACTTTAATATCTATTTTGCTGAAGTGTTAGCTCAAATGCCAAAATATGCCAAGATGTTGAAAGATCTTCTTACTAATAAGGAAAAACTTCTAGAATGAGCTAATACTCCTCTTAATAAGAATTGCTCAGCGATCCTTCTTAAAAAGTTACCCGAGAAACTTGGAGACCCTAGGAAATTTCTCATTCCTTATGATTTTAGTGAGCTTAAGGAATGCTTGGCCCTAGCCGATCTAGGTGCCAGCATCAACTTAATGCCTCTATCTGTTTGGAAAAAGTTAATGTTACCTGAACTTATACCCACTCGTATGACCTTAGAGTTAGCTAACCGATCAGTTGCTTACCCGATTGGTATATCTGAGGATGTCTTTCTGCAAGTGGGTAAGTTCACATTTCCTGCTGACTTCATTGTCGTTGACTATGACATCGATCCTTGTGTCCCCCTTATCTCAGGGAGACCATTTTTGAGGACGGCCTGTGCTCTAGTTGATGTACACGGAGAAGAGTTGACTCTTAAAGTCGGTGATGAAAAATTAATCTTTAATGTTGAGAGAACTTCGAAATATCCTCATAAGCATGGAGATGAGTCAATCAATAAGATTGGTATCATTGACACTACATGCGAGGACCATTTTCACAAAGTGTTAAATGTTCAAAAATTGATTCATCCTTTGAGTGGCAATCCCACTCCTTCTTCTGATCCTGTTATCGCGTCTCTTTCCCCATCTCTTACTCCCTTCGGGGATAGTGATTTTCTCTTGGAAGAGACCGACGCCTTTCTTGCCTTAGATGATTCGATTCCACCTGAAATTGATAATGGAAGATATGATTCTGAGGGAGATATTATTTTTCTTGAAAAATTATTAAATGATGATCCCATAAAAAATCTCCCTCCCAAAGAGCTTAAAAATGATGAAACCAAAGCGACTAAATCTTCAATTGAAGAACCTCCTGAATTAGAACTTAAGGACTTACCTCCCCACCTCGAGTACATGTTTTTAGAGGGAACTTCAAAGTTACCCATGATTATCGCTAAAGAATTAAAAAGGGAGGAAAAGGATCAGCTTATTAAGGTTTTAAAGTCACACAAACAAGCAATCGCTTGGAAAATATCTGATATCAGGGGCATTGATCCTAATTTTTGCACCCACAAAACATTGATGGAAGATGACTTTAAACCTGATGTCCAATACCAGAGAAAGGTAAATCTAAAAATTCACGAAGTCATTAAAGCAGAAGTTATCAAACTTCTAGATGCTGGATTGATTTACCCTATCACTGATAGTCCTTGGGTTAGTCTTGTGCACGTCGTACCAAAGAAAGGTGGTATGGCGGTGGTTACTAATGATAATAATGAGTTAATTCCGACTAGATTGGTCACGGGATGGCGTGTTTGTATCGACTATCGAAAATTAAATGACGCCACACGTAAAGACCACTTTCCTCTTCCTTTTATGGACCAAATGCTTGAATGTTTACCTGGGAATGAATTCTATTATTTTCTTGATGGTTTTTCTGGGTATTTCCAAAATCCTATTGATCACCAAGACGAAGAAAAAACCACCTTCACCTGCCCTTATGGGACTTTTGCTTACCGTAGGATGCCTTTTGGTCTTTACAATGCCCCAGGAACTTTTCAAAGGTGCATGGTGGCAATTTTTCATGATATGATTGAGAAAACCATAGAAGTTTTCATGGATAATTTTTCGGTCTTTGGGGATTCATTCTCTTTTTGCCTCTCCTATTTAGACATGATGCTTAAAAGGTGCGAAGATACCAATCTTGTCTTATATTGGGAGAAGTGCCACTTTATGGTTAAAGAGGGTATTGTCCTCAGCCATAAGATTTTGAAGAATGGTATCGAGGTTGATCATGCTAAAGTTGATGTTATTGCTAAATTACCTCCTCCTACTACGGTTAAAGGAATAAGGAGTTTCTTAGGTTATGCTGACTTTTATCGGAGATTCATCCAAGATTTGTGAGATCTTTGACGTATGGGGCATCGAATTTATGGGGCCGTTCCCGTCTTCACGAGGAACAAGTATATACTCGTGGATTTCGATTATGTTTCCAAATGGGTTGAAGCCAAAGCCTTACCCCAAATGACGCCCGAGTAGTTGTGAAAATTTTAAAATAATTATTTTCCAGGTTTGGAACCCTACGGGCCATTATTAGTGATCGAGGTACATATTTTTGGAATGATAAATTTGCTAAGGTGGTTGAAAAATATGGCGTTAAAGATAAGCTTTCTACCTCATATCATCCTCAAACTAGTGGCCAAGTAGAGGTGTCTAATCGTGGTTTATGGGCTTTTCGTACTAATTTTAAGACTCCTATTAGTTGTACTCCATATAATCTTATATACGGTAAAGCTTGTCATCTACCCATCACAAAGCCTACTAGGCCTTAAAATGGACTAATTTTGATCTTAAGACTGCGGGTGATCACTGAAAGGTTCAATTAAATGAATTAAATGAACTTCGGGATCAGACCTATGAGAATTCTTTGATCTATAAGGAAAAGACAAAAAAGATTCACGATTTAAAAATCAAAAACTGAGAAATCCATGTCAGTGATCGTGTTCTTCTTTTTAATTCTAGATTGAAGATTTTCTCGGGCAAATTGAAATCTCGTTGGTCCGGCCTGTTTACAATTACTGAAGTGTTTCCTTATGGCACCGCTGAGTTATCCCAACCCAACGGTCCCAACTTCAAGGTAAACGGGCATCGGATCAATCACTACCACGGAGGGGACATCCCTACTTTGGATGTCCCGGATCTTCATCTTTCCTCTATGAAGAACTAAATTCGGGGGTGAGTCAAGCTAGTGACTCGTTAATAAACAAGCGCTTCTCGAGAGGCAACCCGTGTTATCTATCTATTTTTATTTTTATTTTGAATAAGTGTGATGTAGTATTAGAATAAGTATGGAGGAGTGCTTCTCTCCATGTTGTGTTTTGTAGGTATCCGTTTTTGCTCGATGGACTCCCTATAATCGTAAAGACTACCGTGCTTGTTTTCAATCCTCCAACACTCGGTCCCCAATCAATTGCATGATTATATCTACGGAAATCCTTAGCCCTGATCACACACACACACACACACACATATATTTATATTGAATACATATATATTTATATATAATATATATATATATATATATATAATAATAATAAATATAAAAATATTTATAATATAGTGACGGTTCTTTGCAGAACCATTTTTTTATACAGAACCACTTTAGACCAATAGGATTTTGGTATTAATAAATGTTTTTTCTTAATTCAAAAGGGTATAATAGTCAAAACACATTTTGATTTTTCTTTTTGCATTTTTTAATTAAAAAACATTTTAAAACCCTTTTATTTTCGGAATATTTTTTTGATTTTATTTTTTTTAATATTATGTTTTCAGATTAAAAACTCGAGTGCATAAGTGTTTTTCTTAAATATCCGTAAAAAAAATATTATTAAATTACTGTTTCTTAGCGTACATTTTTTTGCTTGAAATGGTAATTGCATATATGTTTGTATTTCTTAAAAGGGTAATTGCACATATGTTTCTAGTGTACATTCTCTAATCTTTAAAATTTTATAACAAAAAACATAAACATATCATATAACCTTTAAATTTTATAACAAATCAACAACATAAATATCAAATACAAATTTTTGATATTGAATAAAATACAATTTAAAAACCAAAGTATTATCAAATTCACTAGAACATATATCCACATCTTCCAAAAACATGTGTGCACGCCCTCCAAAACATATGTGCACGCTGCACCTTTTCGTCAAATTTATTAAAACATATATGCACGGTGCACTTGTACAAGTATAAAAGACCATAGTATAAATATGCAAAACATAATGCATGATAGTATTTTTTTTTTCTTTCTAATCAAATTCATTAGAACATATATGCACGACTTTCGATAACATATATGCACGATTTCTAAAAACATAAGTGCATTCGTTGATAATCTTTATCACATGTTGTCTTCCTTATGATTGAGCCATCCACACTAAACCAAATATATACAAAAAGAACTAGTTAGTAGCAAAGAGAAACATAAATTAAACTAAGAAATGATAATTGTTATCAGCAAAGTGAAAAGCATCATTTAGTTTACTAACAAAACAATCCCTTTTGAAAACGTGTTATGCACCTTAAAGGCTTTTTACATTTCTTATAAATTAGTCATTGTTTACAACCTGACTTTAACTAAAAGGTGACACTAAAACGCATACACATTTTTTATTAGAAAGCGCTAATAATTATCTAAAAACACAAAAAACAAATACACAAGAAAGGCATCCCTCTCTTTAAATAAGCCACTTAAAAAGAAGGGACCCAAGAAACAAAAAACCAACTAAAATTACAGAAGCCATATATCAAACCAATACATATACCGATCACAATCAAAATAAAGAACTTACCAAAATCCGCCATACATTACCTGGCACCAAATGAGAATCCAAAGTACAACAACTAGGATTAAAAAAATCACCAAATGTACCTAGCCACCAATATAGGACAACAAATAAAAGGACAAGAGCAAACAACAATTATTCCAAGTACAAAACAGCCACAATATGCTCACACAAGAGATGATACATTCATAGCATAATTAGATCAAAGTACCACAGCCACATAAAACCGCATACACATAATTAAACATATATGCACTCAGTGTTCAGAAGAGGAACACAAACATAAACATAATTTAAAACATATAAAAAATAAAGTATGCAAGTAATTTTACCATTTAATACTCAGTTTTGTTACAATGCGTACAAACTCATTATCCTAACCTCACACTGATAATTACCTCGGATTATTAAATGTAATTTTTATAAAGTTTGACAAACATGGTTTGACACAATAAGGTATAGATGAAACCCCGTGCATCAATTTATCATCTTTATTACACATCGGCATTCCTATGATGGAGCCATCCCCCTGAAACAAATATATAAAAATAAGAAAAACTAGTTATATCAAATTATGCCATGTTAAATTAATTGTAAAAGTAGTTGATACAATAAGCAGTAAACAAAAACATATATGTGCGAGCTATAACTCATGACCGAATGTAACCAAAGTGCGCTTAATCATACATAAAACCTTATAAATCATATCATACCAATGAAACTAATTTTTATATTAAACTAACATAATGCTTGTAAGCTTAATTAACACTTTTTTTTACAAAAACTATATACAAATGTTAGACAAAAAACTATCTCGAGAGTGAGCCAGACCTGCAAAACATTTACCTCATATTACTTGTTGCCTAACCGAAAAAGAGTCACGCTAAACAAAGCCATAGACATTAGTTTCTTACATTCGTTTCATATTAGTGGTGCATACCCTGCATCTGAACTAAAATACTCAATCGTAAAACACTAACGAACTTCCTAAGCAGTATTATAAGGGATACAAGTCTATGCTCCTATAAATATAGCCTACCTCCTTTTTAGAGGCTTATCAGTCATAAATGCACACAAGTTCCAAGTTCAAATGCAAGAGAAAATTAGAATGCACTACAAATATGTACCTGCTGCAATTTGTATGACGTGTCACATCTAGACATGATTTTTATTAAGATCATAACACTACAAGTTACAAAGACTACACAAGGCTGTTGTCTTGAAACCTAATATACCCATAATAAGTGACTACGAAGTAGGAGCACGTCTTGTTGATTTTGTTGGTCATGATAAAGTAGGCATCCTTAACATCTAAAACTATTAATAAACATGTAAAAGATTCATTAATATTATGAGCAATGGTTGCAACTTACAAGTATAAATGTAAATGGTAAAACTGGGTATCAAAGTGTCATAATCTAATAAAGTTTTGTATTTATGGAATATGTAATACTCTATAAGACAACGAGGCATATTGAGTGACTTATAAACAAAAATCTTATTGTTTTCCCTTGTTGATCACATAAGAAAGGGGAAAAAAGTTAAAATGCAGCCATACTCACGAGTCAATGTAGCAAAAAATTAAATGAGGTTTCTTGTCATCAAATATTGGTTGAATTCATTTTTGTTACATATGTATATCTAACTTACAAAGTTTGAGCCCTATAGGTTACAATGGGCATGTGGCCAGTTGACAAGGCTGGACATCCCACCGTCGTCTCATCCTTCTCCCAACCACCGCCGGCGCTGTCCTCCACCTCACCATGAACTCCTTATGTTCTTGTATCATCGACACAACCCTTCGACACAAGCTCCTAGTTCTCTTTCATCGCACCGTTTTCGGATCTGAGTTTGATTGTGGGATTAGGTTTAGATCATTTGTATATGATGTTAAATTGATAAAAGGAGAAAAAGTAAATCTTTTAAGGCGGCGTTGGGATTAGATTTTTAGTTAAAGATGAAGAAGATGATGAACAAGTGGTAGTAGATCTAGGAATAAGTAGAGAAAAAAACAAGCGGCGTTATATGAAAATATAATTTATTTAACTTCCAGGCTATTATTATGGAAAATTAAAAGACATATTTGCCCTTTTTTATTTTCTTTTTTTTAACATAAGTAGGTATATATTTACAAAAATGCCATCTTTGCATTGATATGATGAACATCATGCATTATAAAGAGTAAAAAAGTGACTAAGTAACAAAAAAGTGGTTCTGCAAAGAAAATACTCACTATATGTAAATTGTAGTATATATATATGTAATGTATATGTAAAATAAATAGTTATACATGATATATATGAATATATATAAAATATATATATATAATATATATATATATTATAAGTAAACATATATGTAAATGTATATATAGTATATGTATATTAAAGATATATAATATATATATAGTATATTAAAATAAAGATATATAATAAATATAAATAAATATATATATATATATCATAATATATATATATATAATATTTAATCACGATATTGTTTCCCTTTCACTTGGAGTTTATTTTATCTTACCTTTTATTTCTGAAGTGTGGGGTACCCACTGATATTTTTGAACATTGAGGTCAATGTTCACTCTAAGTGTGGGGGAGATTTCTATCAAAATGATCATACATGTGCTTGTTTGTGCCCCACGCAACCTCGTTTTAACCAATATATTATTTTATTTTATTACTAGATAAATATATATATATATATATATATATATATATATATATATATATATATATATATATATATATATATATAAAATATAATATAGATAAACGTGTAAAAATAAGTAGGCCCGTAGGCTAGAACAAGAGATATTCAGACTTGACCGAGTATTGCACTCTAGCTTTCCCCTTAACTTTCGAGACTAAGCGTTTGAAAGATTTAAATTTTTGGCAAAGAATGAAAAATGATAGAGTTGAATATAAGTTAGATGCTAAGCGTGGAGAAAAAAAAAAAAAAAAAAGGAAAAAAAGAAAAAAAAAAAAAAAAAAAAAAAAAGGAAAAAAAAATAGTGTGGATCTTTAGTAAATTTTTCAGAATTTTTCGAAGTCATTTAATATTTTTTATAATTTAATTTAGTTAAAAGTTTTAAAAATTCATAAAAAATACAAAAATTATCAAAAAAATATTTTTCTTTTTTAGAAAATTTTATTTTGTCATATAGTTTGTAGGAAAAATACAAAAATTTTCGTAGGGTCATTTTTGTAACTTTTTGCTTTTTAAAGAGCGGTCCGGGTGCGGGATTTTGTCTTGACTCGTTTTTGGGTCAAACGAACTCCGTTTTCGGTCTAGTCTTTTTCATTCTTCGTTATTTGTTCCCTAGAGTAGTTTAGAAGCAAAAATTTCTTCGTAGGGTTAATTTTAAAGATTTTAGGTTTTTCCCCCTTTGTTCGGGATTCGTGCTCTCGTTTTCTAGTTTAAATTCATAATTTCTAGGTTTTTCTTAAACGTTTTTGTTTGTTATTGTTTAATTTGACTTTTCCACACTTTCAATTCAATTCTCTCCTTCAAACTCAAATCTTCGACTGTATCGATTCTCCAGTCCAGCCTCGTTGGGGATAAACGACCCGGGAACATTCTATACTACTTCTCGGTATCATTGATTGTGTTTCAGATTACACTTACTATATATATTTTATATTTTATTATATATTATATATATTTTAAGGTGTAGTTTAGACGGATCAGTGGACCTTGTTCTCAGCAAATCAGTTCTATAGGAAAGGATTTCAAACTAATTATTATTTAAACTAGACTCCTTTATAATAATAAGACCATAAAATAAGTGATCTCATTTCACTTTATGTTTTCCAAATAAATCCTTAGATGAGTTAGGAATAAGGGAGCGAGAAGTAGCTGCGCTTACACAATTAACATTTATGAGCAGTGTTAGCATCTAATTTTATATTTAGCTGTGATTTCGTTTTAATCTTGGTTCGGGGATTGTTAAAATCGAGGATGATGATCATTGTCTCCTGGAGACACCCAATTTACGTGTTTTCGTTCTTTAAGCCTTTTATATATAATTTGAATAAAATCTTAACTTAGTTTTTTATCTATTAATGAATAAATGGTTAAAACGGGAGGTTTTCGAAACAAATAACTTTTCTTATACCTCCTTGATGAACACCTTTATGTTCTTGTTTGATGTGAGGGATTATTAGTTAAGGGGGGTTTAAAGATTTTCTTTCACAAAGTGTGTAATATATATTGCGTGTTGGACCAGCAATGGCTCAGTGTGGGGGAATTTTGATATGTGCTTAAACACACATCATTTTTATACCGGAAAACACTTTAAAACGGACTAATAACCATAAAATATGTGAACTTATATTGCAAATATGTTTGGTATGTGTTATTATGTGTTGCAGGCACAAAGGATTGAAAACAAATCAAAAACGGTGATTTTCGGATGAGTTTCGATGACGTTTTCACGTTTATCGAGATTCAAACAAAGTCATAAAAATTCCCCGAGCACTCCATTAGAAAGAGCAAGAAATTACGAGTCTGTCGGTACCTTCCTCACCTTTTGAACCGGTCCAAATATTCTTATATGGACCAGTCAATTTCCTATTTTGAACCTTTTTATTAATGAACCTGGACCATGCAATTAACCCTTAAAAGATTTTTTTTGCGTATATAGTTTAGAAGCACTGCCCAGCGCGGCTGGTAAAGGGGGTGACCCATTGTGCTTCTACCCGAGAGGTCCAGGGTTTGAGCCTGGCTTAGGCCAGGTTTTGCAATATTCCCTATTGCCAAGTCAATGCCACGTGGATCCACTCCGATGGTGACACGTGGCAACCCGACCCAATCCATGACCCGACACATGGAAACCCGTTGACCCGACCCGTTGACCTACTGACGTCAGTAATAACGTGTCATGTGGGTCCCACTTGCTGACACGTGGTGGCGACTGTCCAATGACAGCTGGCCACGTGGCGGCGCTGACATGCCATTAATGCAGGTACGAGGTTGCAGAGGTGGCGGCTAATCATTGGTACGAGGTTACAGTTGGCAGGTCGGCTGGCCAATTAGAGGATGCCACGTGTACACGGTGACAGGAAATGACAGCTGATGTGTGCTAAAACACACATCCTTATAACCCCCCAAAAACACTATTAATCGGACTAAAAGCACTAAAATATTGAAAATTATATTGCAAAAGTGTTTGTATTGTGTTTTTATGTCTTGCAGGTACTAAGGATTGAAAACAAGGCAAAAATGGGAATTTTCGGGTTCGATTCGATCACGTTTACACATTTCTTGAAGATCAAGACGAAGTCAAAAAAATACCCCGAGCACTCCGATGGAAAGAGCACGAAATTACGACTCCATAGGTGCCTTCATCTCTTATTGGGCCGGCTCGACACCATTTATATGGGTCAGACCGACCCATACTTATTAAAACCCAAGACTAAAACACTTATGAAAGTCCAGCCCATGACATATCTCGGCCCAACAATGGAATTTGAAATCAGGCCCATGAACAATTTTGAAATATCAAATTTTATATGGAAGTTGCTGTTATAACTGGGACATGAGCCTCAATGCCCTAAATTAAATCAAAAGAGGCGCGTGCCTCCCTCACTCGCACGCACTATAAATTCTGTCGGCCAATTAGCTCCCAATACGTGGCAAGGGGTTGTTATAATTTGCTAATGAATGAGGAATGAAAGAAAAGAAAACGCGTTTTATTTACGCTGTACAAGGCCACGTGTTTGATCATCATTGGAGGATCTGTTTGATTATTCTTGCGTCAGAATGAGGACACGTTTTCTCAACCAATGATTGGCTAATCATTGAGGCGGTGGTGTGCAGAATTTTCATTTCTTTCCCCAACATTTGGCTATAAAAGAAGACGCTCCCCTCACTTTTTCATCATTAGGTTTTAGTTTACAAAATTTTTCTTTCTAGTTTTTTTTAGCTTATTACTTTTTAGAGTTAGCTTATTATTTTAGTTTCTGCTTATTGTAAAGCTGATCTTTCAGCTTATTTGGGATATTGTAAGAGCTTATTTCTAGTTTAATGAAGTTGATGTTTGGTGATTAATGAGTTTATTTTCTTTTCTCCTTTTTTTTCTAAGCTTATCAAAGCATAAGCTACTCCTTATAGCTTATTAACTAAGCTTAAATCCCAGCTTATTTCAGATAAGAGATTAGATTGAATAAGCTTTACAAAGGCATAAACGATTCATAACTTCTTATCCACAATAAACCTTCGATACTAAGCTTAAATAATAAGCTAAGATCTAGCTTATTTACTTGTTTTATAAGCTTTTAGTTTTCCAAAAGCTTTTAATATAGATCTGATAAGCTTATTAATAGCTTGTTCGATTTGGTTAGAGCTTATATAGTTTGAAAAGTGGTTTAGTAATAGCTTATTTGGTTGTTTAACACGAATAAGCTCAGTAGCTTATTCGTCTTATCAAAACTATTTCGGTTTTGCTTATTTGATTAGTTAGTGCTTATTTGAGATCTATGTAGGCTTATTTTGCGGTTGTAGTTTAGATCTTGATTTGCTTATCTGGATCTCGCTTGGATTTGATTGTTAAGTGCTTATTCCCTTTTAAGTTCTATTTGCAAACGTTTTCTAGTTTAGTCGTAAATCTAGTAGTGCTTATTTGAGAATTAGTTTTGATTACTTATTTGATTTCCGTGAGTGTTTGTGCTTAGATCTCGGTTTAAAAAGCTTAATCTAGTACTTGATCGTTGCTTGTTTTAGATAAGTTGTTTTGCGTTAGCTTGACGTTATTTTGGCTTATTCAGTTCTAGTTTAGCTTATTGAAGTTGTAGGACTAGCTTAAAAGTTGTAAAATTTGTTTTTGTTACTCAGTACTAAAACTGTTCTCGTCCCATATTTGTAGTCTAAGCCCAAACTTGAAAATTAATCTTGGGCTTTGCTGATTTTTGATCCATTGGGCCTCGTAAGATATAAAAGTTGAAAAACTGTTTTATCACTAACAGTTTTGTGGTTTTAATGTTTTGACAAAATCATTTCAACTCATTGGCGTGGAGCTTAAGGGTTTAATAAGCTAGATCGAATTTGACTATTTTCTTTAGCTTATTAAATCGGGTGGTTACTTTTCGTTATCGGCTCGACATTCGGTTCTATTTCCTTTCTCTTTTTAATTAATTAGTGTAGATTATTTAGATTAATAATATGTCTTTATTGGCTTGTTTGTTGATTGTTATGATTAGTGAGTAGCTTATTAGTGCTTGCTAAGTGATTAGTAGATTGGAAATTAAGTGTGGATTGTAAAAAGGTTTTTTAATTAATAATTCTCAATTATTTAGATTTGTAGTTTGAATGTTTTGAAGGGAAAAATCTAGAAAAATAGTTAAACGACACATCTAGTAATTAATATCTTTTTAAGAGATTTTTGTCAAAATAAACTAACGTTGTGAGATAAATATCTTTTCTAAGGAAGTTAATTCGTTAAGTAAAACCGTGATTCACACTTGATAAACTTTTCACATCACTTAGCAAGCATGTTCGTCTTATATCTCTTTTAGATCATTTTAGCATAATATTTGTAGTTTAATTGATTAGTATAATTTTAGCATCTTTAATTAGTTTATATCTAGTTTAAGATTTCAAAATCAAAAAAATTAAAAGATATTCAAGCATTAAATTGGAAACATTTTCGAGAGTTTCAAATTCATCTTTCGTTGGGACACGACATTCGGAATGTAAAATACTAGCAATCTATAACACCAAATAATAATGAAGAAATTCTAGAGAGAGAAAGTGGATGGGAGGAAGGTTCTAGTGAGATAAAGTAACAAAGAAAGAAAGATTAGATTATATGTGAGAAATGAACCAACCAACCCTCTCTCCATGTGTGGAGAGGGTATAAATACTCTAAGCTATAACCGGCCATGGGCTTGGTTATGGGCTTTCCATGTGACTTTAGCTCGGTTAGCTTACTAACATTATATGTTCGACTTACTACTAGCAATAACTAACTATATTGGAAGTGACCGATACTTTTTGTATTCCTAACAATCTCCCCCTAAGGGAGGTCACTCCAATTTACAAAAAAATTAAACCTAGCATACTATGCTTTGACTTTAGTGTTGAGCTCGTAGTCTTTAACTTCAATCTTTAACTTGTGAATTGATGTAGTGATCATTGACTTTAGGCTTTGACTTGTATCTTTGACTTGATATGAATGTGATTTAGAACTTCTTTGAGATCATCAATCAAACACAATCTCTTACCATCATCTTGTAAACTCTTGCCTTCTTATGATCTTATGACTTCTGGACCAACATGCCCATACTGCTCTTGATGCTGAAAGCGTGTGTAATCATCTTTCTTGATATTCTTTAACCTTAACACTTTGTCACTTTATGGAGGACGTACGATATCAACTATATACTTTGTCACTTCAAGAAAGATGTATGCTATCAGAGTAGCGGAAGTCTTGAAACATGTACTTGAGCTTTCATGATGTCTTTATATATATTGGTCGAGTATGAGCATGTGGTATTGGCTTTGACTTGTCATCGGGAAACTGCTACCACCGTTAGGAAACTTGCATGAATGGGTTAGTGATAAACAACATCTATGGACGAAAGTGGCTTTGTCACTTTGTCGAATACGGTTGTAACAACCACGTTTCCCCGTTATTCAGTATAAATACTGCTTGTGATCAGGTAGAATTATGAAGAATCTCCTTGACAGGGTTTCGCAACTGAACTAGCCGTTCTCATTACTAGAGCGTCTCAAAGCAGACAACACGGTAAGAGTGAACCGGTAAGTTACTATCTTCCCGATTAAGCAGTCAATTCGTGTTCAACTTTCCTATGTCCAGATACCCTTGTGAGGCTTCCCATGGACATAAGATTGCAAATCGATTTAGAAAATCAGTCGGTGTGTCAAATTACAAACGGTTTTTATGACACACCAACAATTTTATCTTATTCAAAATTCATCAATTCATAAGCTGGACCGAATCGATATCCAGTATCACAAGCTCGATCCGTATAGGATCTCACATGTCACCTACTAAGAGATTGTTTGATGTTGGCTCAAGCAGGATTTCCATCTTCACTGTGAATACTTTAGTATCACTTGGATGTTTTGGCAAAATCACAAGGATAATGCGTAGGACTCTTAATATATATTTCTTGTTTTTTACATTGTGTGAATTAGCAAGTATAATTTTGACAAGTGTCCTAATAAGATTTGCGGATGATCTCTTTTGGCTCTAGACTCAATAGTGCATTTTGGTTTTAGTGATCGAAGGCTAGAGCAGACTGCCACCTTTTCAATACCAACTAACTCGGAGTGAGAAAGTTGATAGAAATGCGTGTAATCTCAGTGAGAAATGAAACAAAAATCTTTTGAGAGATTCTAAGTGGCTAAGGAGGGTTGTGCATTGCATCACTGGATCCATGATGTCAGTCTTCAATGTCAGCAATCATCTTTGTGATTCCTGACAACAAATGTATTGACCCGGTTTCTGCCTAAGTGTAAGGAGGGCTTCTTTCTTTTCACCCTTTATCTTAACTTTTCTTTTTAATTCTTCAACCCCTTCAGCACTTACCGAGACTTCATAACTAGTACCTTGTTGGGTTTGTTCCAGTACTAGCTCCATCTCAGTCGACACTTTTCCCTTATTCTCACTTTTACTTCTTTTTTATACCTAAGGACTACTACACTATCTAGTGAAATATCCCTGGATAGATCCCTCCGGTTCTGGCTGGATCATGGGAATGAATACCTAAACTTAACTACCTTATAACTCCAATACAATAATTTAAATGGTTGGTCTTTGGTACTTCCACATTTCAGCCAATCACGTAACCATTTGCTCCCCTTTATATGTGCATTGATTAATCGAAAGAGTTTAGCACATATATGGGATAACGTACACTTGAGATCTTAAAAATCATATTATTAGCCATATATTTTAATCACATTTTCTTCCCTTATTAAAAATATTAAATCTCTTAATATTTTGGATATCAATTGATTCAAATATAACATGAGGGTATTATATGGTGTTTGAGTACGATAATTTGAAATTTTTTGAATTTACTAAGATATTCTTGAAAATTCATACTCAAGCACTATATATGCCTACTTTTTAAGTCTACACTATTTATATACACATTCACAAGATTATTATTTATGAGAAATTGACCTGAAATGAGTTGAGACAAAATATGACAAAGTCATATTGTCCTTTCTAGTAGCCTAAGATCATTCCTGTACTCCTTTCCACCAACAAACTTCTCTAGATTCCGCAACAACCTCTTTTGATAAAGCTGCTTGTCTATATCCTAAACCATAACCCGAGCCCTTTTCTTGTCTAAGTTACTTCATTTCCTCATTGACAGGTATTCCATCCTTATTCCCTTAGCAATATCATTAAGAGCAGACCGAACATCATTTAACGTGCCATCACTAAATTTATGAAGTTCATCTGCACGCATCAATCGGTTTCTATTCATCTCGTCCTTAAATATCACTCCTTTCGGGTCCGAATATGCAGTGTACGCGGTCCTTTGTCTGAAATTTGACTTGACTGTGTCTGGCTTGGTAAGGTTGAGCTTCTTTTGGTAACTTTTGACACCTAATTTAAGATCCTCCACCCGCCTTTGAATGACAATCCGTCTTGTGTACATAGGTAATGCCACATTTAAATCATAACGTTCGTCGATTGTGAGATTGGTCAACTTTTGTTGAACGAGTAGAAGTAACATGTCCTCAATGTCTTGTAAACGTAGTCTTTTGAAGTCACCTTATTTAAACGTATATAGCTTCTGATCATCTCGACGAACTTCAATCCCTTCCAGGTGACTGTAGTCATACATCTTCATAATTTTAAGTCTGGTTACTGCAATAATTCTTCTTCTGGAGTACACATCTTTAGACGAAGTAAAGTTGCTAGCATACCCGTAAAATCTTTGGCGTTTTGGACCCCAGTGTGAAGTGCCCAAGTAAGCATGTTGATCATATTTCACCTGCACGGGACTCCATAAGTTATTTACCAAGTCTTCGATCCATTTAAGATCATAAGTAGAAGCTTTTGTCTTTGTCACAGAAGTTGAGTATCGTCTGCTTAAATCTCCGCCCTTCAGATATTCCAGATCTTTATTAATAAAGTAATCCCGAGGGATAATTTGGCGTCCTTGATGATTTTGAATTAACAGAAGAGGCTTTCTGAGATCGAAGGGATATAGTTTGTTTTCGGGGTTATGCCAGTCAAGTCATTCAGTTGTGCTTTGGAACATTCTTCAAGATGGTACTCTAATTCCGTAATACTCTTGCAAGTGCCTTTGAGCAGGTTGAATGTTGGTCCAACCAGAATTTCTTGAGTCAGATTTGGAATTTTAAGCCAATTCATGACAAATGTAGAGAAATCAAATGAAGTATCATTGAGCTCATCAAATGAAGTGGGAGGTTCTTCAGCACGTGCAACTTGACTAATCCAGGTCTGAGGAGGTCAAAATTCAACATGCTGTCTCTTACTCTAATCAGGATCAGGAGTTGAAGGTCGCTCAAGTTTCTTGAACCAGTCGGCTTTGGTAACCTCCTTGTCAGCGGGTTGTTCAACATTGTCTCCCGTGACGAACTCTTGATATTGTTGCATGTAACACCCCTAATTAGGGTCGTAGAGGAATATGAGTATCCAGGAGCGTTACTTCATAGATCAATAACACAAGATATGAGAACGATCTCTAAAAGAGTCGTTTAAAATATGATACATTGGATTTATTGAAATTGTTTAATACAAAGCGTAACGGCTTAAATTGTTCAACATTTGATAACAAAGATTTTAGATCATAACAAAAATCCCAAGATGTAATGACTCCAAATCTTTTATGCATGACTCCCCAAAAGATGTATCCCCAATGTATCCTTAGCACCTCGTGCCTCATTGACCTGAGAAAACATGCTTTAAAACGTCAACATAAAGTTGGTGAATTCATAGGTTTATGTAAATATAATGTAGGACCGCAAGATTTCCATGTGTATGATAATGCAACAGATGCAAACATCATAAAGTGTAATTACGTTTCCCTAAGCTCATGACACTAAAGCTCGACATGTATGAATTGCAATATAAATTGCCAACATTGCCCTTGATGATGTTCTAACCCGCAACATCTCAAATCTGACATGGTATATGTCCGGTGTCTGGCAAACCGGCACAGTGAGTACTACTCACTCAAACGGGGATGTCAATCCCAAATAGATCTATTTATAACATTCACGCTCATACAAAGTAATTTACAGTTCATAATAATAGGCACAGTGGGTTATCGCTACTTAGGCAAACACGTAATCATGATAAAATGTACACTTGCGTCCAATTTTGTAAAACGATGCATGTTTCTCACCCTAAAAGATGTAAATCATTGATATAGTAAAACATGTGGCTATGAACTCACCTTAGTGAATAAATCGATGTATATGAATCAAGTGAATGGAAACGTCACGGATAAGACCAAATGCAACCTATTTAATTGTAGGTCGTATGAGTATAAAATATTATACATGAATAAAACATCACATGTCATATAGTTTTACCACCACCTAATAGTTTTTGATTAAGTTATAAAAGTTAAATTAATAATTAAAGTGTACTTTGTTAAATAAAAGTAAGTACATTTGGATCCGTAAAGAAATATTGCAAATGTATAAATCATATTTTAAATAAATTTGATTATATATAATATATATATATATATATATATATATTATAATCAATTTTATTATTTTATAAAATAATGTGTAAAAATAAAAATAGTGCGCGCGGTTTTAAAAACCTTATATCTTCATCGTTTTAACTCCGTTTTATACGTTTCTTGCGTCCACGACTTCGTATTAAGAAAATCTATCAAAATATTATATTTATAAGAATTAACCCTCTGATGAACAGTAACATTTACTGTTCATAACAGTTTATAAAAACCATTTTTATGTAATTAATTATATATAACTTGTAAAATACATAACTTGTTCATTTTAATTCCGTTTCTCGAGTTTCTTACGTCCTTGGATTCCTTATGAAAAGTACTATATTTATAAAATATTTATTTTTATATATCAGATCTGTAACAGTAGGCATTTGTATAAAATCACTTTTATACGTTTAATTAACGTAAACTTGCAAATGTCATATCTTCTTCGTTATAAATCCGTTTTTCAAGTTCTTTACATGCCTACGATCCTTGTAATATGTACTATTTTAATAAAATATAAAATGTATAAGTTAAAAGTCGAATTCAAACAGTAGGTTATAAAATTAATTAGGGTTTTGTGATTAATAAAACAAGTTTTATAATTCCTTTTATTTAGAAACTTTGCACCATTCTTTCACCAAGTGTTATACCATATTTCTCACATATATTAAGTCTTATAAATGTCCACAATACTTGTCCAAATGAAATCCATGTCCTCATGATATTTTTATACATAAACTTGTAAATAAACCTTCAACACATTTTAATTTGTAAACTATCTATATAATTTATTTAACACTTATACCAAGCATGTACTTTTATTTCAAGTATTACTTCACCATGTACATAAGTGAATTCGAATTATATAAACCTCAAAATACTTCATATATCACAAAAATGAATCTAGGTGGTCTTTAACATATATAACAAGCATGTACACATAAAATAATGAATGAATGGAAATGAAATACTTTAAATAGACCTTATAAAAGATGAGTAGAATGATAAATACAAGATAAAAATCTTAGTAAGGCTTCCAAAACTAAAACCCTAATCAAGGAAACCCTAAATATATTTTCTTGATTAATCCTTGTTAAACCTAAATCCAAGCTTGTAATACCCTTGAGTAACCTTAGATGATCTTAGAATGAACACTAAAATACTTGGAATGCTTTAGAAAATCAAAGAATATGAAACCCTAGTTTTTTAATGTATGCCGTGGGTTTTGTTGAATATAGAGAGAGTTTGAGTGATTTGTTTTGCTTGAATGAGTTGTGAGTGTGCTAAAGTGATCCTAAGACTTGCCACTTATAGCAAGATGGTATTACAAACAACCTAGAATCAAACCATGAGATGGAGTGGTTTATGGTACAAGAGCAAAGAGCTCTCCTCCTCCCTATGCATATACACGGCTCACAAAGGGGGAGGGTACTCTTGACAAGCCAATTACTAGGAGTATGTGCTTAAGGTACACTAATGTAAGTTATAACTAGAAAGGTAGGACTTAGTGGGGATTAAATGATTTATTTCTTATGTATAACACTTGTAACCGGTTCTAGTGATAATAGGAGTAGAATTTTATTTAACTTTTATGTATTAAGTATAATTGTGGGTATTGGTTTGAGCACAGATAAGTATAGGTGCTTCCGGGTATGCCCGAATGTAATTTATTGCAAAACATAAGCGTTTTACGTAACCAATATAAATAAATTATGAAAAGTTATAAATTATACTCTTAATAATCATATAACACTTGCTTGACGTAAACTTTTATTTGTTTGGTGTCCGTTTACGTTGAATGATGATTTTTAGTTTATGCGATTTAACTATAAGATAATAATTAAAAGCGAACGCGTAAAACCCTAAAAATAATTATTGAAAATAATTGAGTCGGGAAATGACCTAAAAATATGAAATGTTACAGTCTCCACCCGTCAGAAGAGCCTTGTCCTCAAGGCTCAAGTTGCAACACTTGATGAAGGTACGGGTTTAGTGAAGAGATGCGGATACTTCTTTTGAAATTGGTCTTCGCGTTCCCACGTGAACTCAGGACCTCTCCTTAAGTTCCATCAAACCTTGACAATTAAGATACGGCTTTGTTTCAACCGTTTGACCTCTCGATCCATGATCTCTACAGGTTCCTCCACAAAACGGAGCTTGTCATCAACCTGAAGTCCTTCCAACGGAACGGTTAATGGTTCGTCAGAATAACATTTCTTCAGGTTGGATACATGAAATGTATTGTGAACTTTGCTCAACTCTTGAGGAAGCTCAAGCTTGTAAGCAACGGATCCAGCCTTTTCCAGTACCTTGAAAGGTCCAACATATCTAGGGTTCAACTTTCCCCGTTTGCCAAAACGTACGACCCCTTTCCAAGGTGAAACTTTGAGCATAACTCTATCCCCAACCTGGAACTCCATCGGCTTACGCTTTAAGTCGGCATAACTCTTTTGTCGGTCACGAGCGGCTTGCATTCTTTGTTTGATCTGGATGACCTTCTCAGTTGTCTCTTGGACCATTTCTAGACCGGTGAGTTAAACTTGTCAGACCTCGACCCAACAAACAGGTGAACGACACTTCCGTACGTAAAGTGCCTCGAATGGTGCAACCTTGATGCTAGCGTGATAACTGTTGTTGTAAGAAAACTCAACTAGTGGCAAATGTCTAACCCAACCATTTCTAAAGTCAATCACACAAGCACGTAGCATATCCTTGAGAGTTTGGATAGTTCTCTTGCTCTGTCCATCGGTTTGTGGATGGTATGCAATACTCATATCCAAGTTAGTACCCATGGCCTTCTGAAGTAATCTCCAGAAATTCGATGCGAACCTAGGGCCGCGATCACAAACAATTGAGACAGGTATTCCATGCCTCGTGACTACCTCCTTCAGGTACATTCTCGCCAATTTGTCCATGGAATCAGTCTCTCTCATTGGTGTAAAGATTACAGACTTAGTAAGACGGTCAACAATTACCCAAATGGTGTCATATCCTTGCGATGACTTAGGAAGCTTTGTGACAAAATCCGTAGTGATATTATCCCACTTCCATTGGGGTATCTCGGGTTGTACTAACAAACCCGATGACCTTTGGTGTTCAACTTTGACTTTAGCACACGTCAAACATTTGCTAACATAGGTGGTGATGTCGGCCTTCATATTGGGCCACCAATATAGCTTTTTTCATGTCCTGGTACATCTTGTCAAAACCCGAATGGATAGAGTATTTTGATTTGTGAGACTCGTGCATGATCACAGTCCTCAAGTCACCATAACATGGTAACCAACTCCTGCCGTTTAAGCATAAGGTTCTGTCAGGCGGGGTTCCAACTTTTCCTTCGGTATATCCTTCCTGATCATACCACCTACATCTTCGTTCATGAGATTCTCTGGTTTCTGTGCTTTGGTCTGAGCATTCAAGATTTGTTTGGGAAGATCCAAACCAATAGTCATCACTAAGGCTCAGACTCTTAACGGTTTAATTCGCTCTTTCCTGCTCAAAGCATCAGCAACAACATTTGCTTTCCCCGGGTGATAACGAATCTCACTATCGTAATCACTGAGCAACTCTAACCAATGACGTTTCCTCATATTCAACTCCTTTTGGTTAAGTATGTGTTGTAGAATCTTATGATCTGTGAACATCATACACTTGGTTCCATACAAGTAGTGCCTCCAAATATTTAGAGCAAACACCACTGCACCAAGTTCCAAATCATGGGTAGTATAATTTTTCTCATGAATCTTCAGCTGTCGTGATGCATAAGCAATCACCTTCTCGTTTTGCATCAATATCGCACCCAATTCTTTATGTGACGCATCGCAATAAACAATAAAGTTCTCAGCTCCTTGAGGGAGATCTAAGATTGGTGCGCTACACAACTTATGTTTCAATGTCTGAAAAGCTGCTTCTTGTTTGTCACCCCATTCAAAGGCGACCTTCTTCTGAGTGAGTTTGGTCATGGCTTAGCGATTTTTGAAAATCCTTCAATGAATCTTCGGTAGTAACCGACAAGACCTAAAAATTATTGTATCCCCGTTGGAGTCTTAGGAGATGCCTAATCTTTTATGGATTCGATCTTGGCTGGATCCACGTGAATGCCTTGACTATCAATCACGTGGCCGAAAAATTATACCTTAGGAATCCAAAATTCACATTTAGAGAATTTAGCATACAACTCCTCCTTCTTGAGCAATTCCATAATTGCCTTAAGATGTTCTTCATGTTCCTTCTTGTTCTTTGAATAATTTAGTATATCGTCGATAAAGACAATTACAAACTTATCTAAGTATGGTTTGCACACTCGGTTCATGAGGTCCATGAATACTGCAGGTGCATTTGTCAAACCAAATGGCCTCACTTGGAACTCGAAATGACCATACCGAGTCCTAAATGCTGTCTTCAGAATATCCTCTTCTCGTACTCTAAGCTGATGATAAAACCGATCGCAAGTCTATCTTTGAATAAACACTGGATCCTTGTAGTTGATCAAACAAATCATCAATCCTTGGGAGAGGATAATGATTCTTCACCGTCAGCTTATTCAATTCCCGATAGTCAATGCACATCTGGAATGATCCATCCTTCTTTTTTGACAAATAAGACCGGAGCTCCCCAAGGTGAGGAACTGGGTCTTATAAAGCCCTTATCGGATAGTTCTTGCAGTTGTTCCAACAACTCTTTTATTTCGGAAGGAGCTAATCGATAGGGTGCTCGTGCTACAGGTGCAACACCGGGCATCAAATCGATTTGGAATTCCACTTGTCGAGTTGATGGAAGGCCCGACAAGTCTTCAGGAAATACTTTAGGAAAATATCAAACGATTGGTACGTCCTTAAGTCGCTTCTCCCCCGACTTGTCTTCAGTCTCCTTCGTAGTAACATGTGCCAAAAAGACATTATGTCCTTTCGACAAATATTTATGAGTTTTGGTGCACGAAATGATGTTCAAACGAGTCCCATTTCCCTAATTACTTTCGTCACCATGAACAATTAAGGTTTCATTTCCCCAGGGAATACAAACGATCTTCTCAGCACAATCAATGAGAGCATGGTACTTTGATAACCAGTCCATACCGATTATGACGTCGAAGCTACCAAGTTCTACATGCATTAAGTTGATGTTGAATGGATAGTCTAAGAAGTTTAATGTACAACCTCAGATGATAGTGTTTATCCCAATTATTTTCCCGTCGGCTAGTTTAACATCATAATAATGGTCTAATGTAGTTGGTGTGATATCAATTAGGGAACTAAATGTAGTAGATATAAAACTTCTATCGGCACCAGTATCAAATAAGATAGAAGCATAGCGGTCGTTTAGAAGGAACGTACCCGTAACGACGTTAAAGTCTGGGTTTGTTCCCTCATTGCCCACCACATAAACCTTGGCTGGTGCATTGCTATTCCCATGTTGATTACCACGGTTTCCATTCTTCAGCTTCGGACAGTCTTTCTTGAAGTGCCCCTGAACACCACACTCATAACAAGTGACAGCATTCCGAGTTGTCCCGAAGTTCCCACGATTGTTATTATTACTGTTGGGACCAGAACTCCTATAGTCACGAGCTAGATGACCGATCTTCTTGCACTTATTACACCTGGGAGCACATGGACCTTTGTGGTGATAGTTGCATTTTGTACACAAGGGCAATGATCCCATGTACTCCCTCTTTTCACCAGGCCCAACAGTGTAAGCCCGCCCAGTGTTTTGTCTCTTGTTTTGTTGTTGGTGCCCCTGATTTTTCCAACATTAAACTCCAACTTCCTCTTCTGCTCAGCTTGCCTTTTAGTAATAGTGAGGACTTTTTGATCTATCTGATCATTAGCAAACTCAATTGGTTTCTCCATCGTCTTGGGTTGATATGACATTGCATTTCCTCGAATCATATCAAGAAGCCCACTAACATATTTCTTAACTTCCTCCAATTCCTCGTGGAACATCCTTCTACACATCAGTGCAAGCTCTTGAAAACGCAGAGTATAACTTGCGACATCAGTACCTTTTACTTTTAGGTTCCAGAGCTCAATTTCTAACTTCTTGATTTTACCCCTTGGGCAGTATTTGACTGTCATCATCTTCTTTAGTGCCTTCCAGTCCATAGCATAAGCAACATCTTGAGTAACAGTCTTCATGTGGGAGTTCCACCATGTTAGAGCATTTCCAAGGAAAGTGCATGTAGCAAACTTAACTTGGTTCTCTACAGCACAGTTGCTGATATGGAACACTGATTCCATCTTCTCGAACCATTGTGACAGCACAACCACTTCTTCAGTACCCTTAAAAGTAAGGGGCTTGCAATTCAGAAAGTCCTTGTACGTACACTCACGTGGAGTGTGTACGGTTCCTCTAATTCTAGTGTTAGAATTGTGGCTTCCGTCGCCATGACCATTAGTGCTATTTCGAAGAGTTTCATGGTTAGCAAGTGCCGCAGACACTCTTGCTTTGATTAGTTGCTCAACAGCAGCAACTGTCATAGAGGCAGCAGCCGCAGCAGCAGCAATAACTCTTGCAGCATCATCGGCCCTTGTAGTAGCAGTAGAGGTTCTTCTTGGTGGCATATTGTTCTAAATCACAACAATATAAAACACGTAAGTTTTTATAAACATCACAACATGACATGGGTACAACACATATATATAACAAGATCACATCACACAGTGATTATATAACATGACTGGGATCACAACACATAACAGAATTGAGATTGACATAACATAATACAACACATTATATATAACAAGATCACATCACACAGTGATTATATAACATGACTGGGATCACAATACATAACAGAATTGAGATCGACATGACATAATACAACACATCATATATAACTGGGAAAACATACATGATTGTCTGATACAAGAAATGAAAAATACAAATCCTACTACCGTGCTAGCTGGGTATAAAACCCATAATACTTAGCCGGCTAACATAATGATAGCTATGAATATGACATGAAAATGTAAACCTAGGCAGAACTACCAGCGTCCTCGAGATCATCTGCATGAGTCTGATCTCTAGCCTGAAGTGCCTGAATCTGTCCTAATGCCGCTGACAACTGTCCCTGTAGTGATGAAACATGTGCAATCAATGTCGTCATCAGTGACTCCTGTGAGGCGATACGGTAATCCTGCATCTGGGTATGAGTCCTATATGCTTGCAGTTCATAGTGAACTGCCGAACTCAACCCAACAGAATGTTGCCAAGCCTTTCAAGAAACGAGGGCCTCCCGATCCAACAGTCGTGCAGTCTCATAGTGAAACTGTCTATCCTTGACCAATCCACCAACTCTCTGAAATAACTGAGTCTGCCTATCCTGAGTATCCTCTATCACATCATAAATATCCTGTGTGTCCTACTCTTGAACCGCAACAAGCTCGGTCACTCTAGCATTGACCCCCTCGAGGGTCGTTAGTGCCACCTCCTCATTAGCCTCTGTCGGGTCTACCTAAACATCCCTAATGCCATAGCCGACCTCCTAGGCTCTTTGACGTCTGATCTCGGCACCCATAGTACCGATAAACCCATAACCCGCTCTATGACCTTTAGTAGGTCTAGGAGCAACAGTCGAAATCTCCCCCACCTTATACCTTGATGTGGGAGCAGTCGGACATAACCTCTTACGAGGTGGTAACTCAGCCTCGGGAATGTCCTCCCTATGGTCGACTAGTGGTGGTATGAATAGTAAGGCTGGCAGTGGTGGTAGTGGAGATGATAGTAATGGTAATGATATGGGTACAGGTGGTGGTAAATGTAGTGATGATGGTGGAGGTGGTAGTGGTGGTGAGGGAATATGAGGTAGTGGAGGTGACTAAGGCGATAGTAGAGATGGTGGTGGTGATGGTGGTGTAGGTACGACATCATACTCAGCAATACGTGCCTCCATGGATGGTGGCATAGGTGGCTCAAGTCTGACAGTCTTCCGTGCCCTACGGAGACGTGTCTAAGCAAAGGGGACCTTAGTCTGAGGTGATCTGGGTGTAGGTGCAGACTCATCCGTCTCAAATGCCTCTGTATCCCAAGCTGAGGGAACAGGGTCAATAACAGGTACAGCAGAAGAGTCGGCCAGAGCTAGGTGCTCCTCCTCCTCCTCCTCGTCATCATCCTCTTCCTCAAAGGGCTCCTTATCCTCATCATCAGTATCATCATCGTCGTCGTCATCATCAGAGGGCTCATCATCATCATCCCCTCTATCAGCGGGGTAGTCAAAATGGTCCTCCTTGAGGTCCTCCTCCAGATCCTTATCCGGATCGGAGTCTGCCACATAGCCTGGTGATAAGGTGGTAGGTGAGGCATCAACAGGTAGAGGATGGTCCTCCAAGGATGCCTCAACATCGGCTGGCACTAAGTACTCAGGGTACTCAGGCTCAGGTACGTATGGTACCTCGATAGGTGAAGGTGGGTGCTCAGGACCGGGTACATAATCCGAAGATGGTGGGTGCTCAGGTCCTGGCACATAGTACGGAGATGGCGGGGATACTGGCTGCATAGGGAGTCCATCGTATCCGTATACGATGACTCGTGGAGAACCTCCATCAGACAGCTCCTCATCAGCTCCCCAGAAGACTCTCCCTGGCTCGGAATCATTGTAGACAGATGTGTAGGTGACCGTAGATGAAGAAGACATGACAGGATCTGTAACACTCAACAGAGTATACATTAGTACATATATAAGACCCATAATAATATACTTAATATATTATAAACACGTATGTGAACCATGCAACATCTAGTATACTCCAGTAATGCAACAAGTAATGTATAAGTGAATGTCCCATGAAAATCCCTTTGTATGATGCAATGTTTGAAAAACGGTTATAGTCCAAGTAAAAACATTTGACCTAGTTCTCTATAACCTTGGCTCTGATACCAATCTGTAACACCCCCAATTAGGGTCGTAGCAGAATATGAGTATTCGGGAGCGTTACTTCATAGATCAATAACACAAGCTATGAGAACGACCTCTAAAAGAGTCGTTTAAAATACGATACATTGGATTTATTGAAATTGTTAATACAAAGCGCAACGGCTTAAATTATTCAACATTTGATAACAAAGATTTTAGATCATAACAAAAATCCCAAGATGTAATGACTCCAAATCTTTTATGCATGACTCCTCAAAAGATGTATCCCCATTGTATCCTTAGCACCTCGTGCCTCATTGACCTGAGAAAACATGCTTTAAAACGTCAACATAAAGTTGGTGAATTCATAGGTTTATGTAAATATAATGTAGGACCGCAAAATTTCCAATTGTATGATAATGCAATAGATGCAAACATCACAAAGTATAATTACGTTTCCCTAAGCTCAAGACACTGAATCTCGACATGTATGAATTGCAATATAAATTGCCAACATTGCCCTTGATGATGTTCTAACCCGCAACATCCCAAATCTGACATGGTATACGTCCGTTGTCCGGCAAACCGGCACAGTGAGTGCTACTCACCCGAACGGGGATGTCAATCCCAAATAGATCTATTTATAACATTCGCGCTCATACAAAGTACACTTGCATCCAATTTATAAAATGATGCATGTTTCTCACCCCAAAAGATGTAAATCATTGATATAGTAAAACATGTGGCTATGAACTCGCCTTAGTGAATAAACTGATGTATATGAATCAAGTGAATGGAAAGGTCATGGATAAGACCGAATGCAACCTATTTAATTGTAGGTCGTATGAGTATAAAGTATTATAACATCACATGTCGTATAGTTTTACCACCACCTAATAGTTTTTGATTAAGTTATAAAAGTTGAATTAATAATTAAAGTGTACTTTGTTAAATAAAAGTAAGTACATTTGGATCCGTAAAGAAATATTGCAAACGTATTATTTAAAATATGATTTAATCTGTTTATTAATTAATTATATATATATATATATATTATATAATTAATTTGATTATTTTATAAAATAATGTGTAAAAATAAAAATAGTGCGCGCGATTTTAAAAACTTTATATCTTCATCGTTTTAACTCCGTTTTATACGTTTCTTGCGTCCACGACTTCGTATTAAGAAAATCTATCAAAATATTATATTTATAAGAATTAACCCTCTGATGAACAGTAACATTTACTGTTCATAACAGTTTATAAAAAAACCATTTTTATGTAATTAATTATATATAACTTGTAAAATACATAACTTGTTCATTTTAATTCCGTTTCTCGAGTTTCTTACGTCCTTGGATTCCTTATGAAAAGTACTATATTTATAAAATATTTATTTTTATATATCAGATCTGTAACAGTAGGCATTTGTATAAAATAACTTTTATAAAATCACTTTTATACGTTTAATTAACGTAAACTTGCAAATGTCATATCTTCTTCGTTATAAATCCGTTTTTCAAGTTCTTTACATGCCTACGATCATTGTAATATGTACTATTTTAATAAAATATAAAATGTATAAGTTAAAAGCCGAATTCAAACAGTAGGTTATAAAATTAATTAGGGTTTTGTTATTAATAAAACAAGTTTTATAACTCTTTTTATTTAGAAACTTTGCACCATTCTTTCACCAAGTGTTATACCATATTTTTCACATATATTAAGTCTTATAAATGTCCACAATACTTGTCCAAATGAAATCCATGTCCTCATGATATTTTTTATACATAAACTTGTAAATAAACCTTCAACACATTTTAATTTGTAAACTATCTATATAATTTATTTAACACTTATACCAAGCATGTACTTTTATTTCAAGTATTACTTCACCATGTACATAAGTGAATTCGAATTATATAAGCCTCAAAATACTTCATATATCACAAAAATGAATCTAGGTTGTGTTTAACCTATATAACAAGCATGTACACATAAGATAATGAATGAATGGAAATAGAATACTTTAAATAGACCTTATATAAGATGAGTAGAATGATAAATACAAGATAAAAATCTTAGTAAGGCTTCCAAAACCAAAACCCTAATCAAGGAAACCCTAAATATGTTTTCTTGATTAATCCTTGTTAAACCCAAATCCAAGCTTGTAATAACCTTGAGTAACCTTAGATGATCTTAGAATGAACACTAGAATACTTGGAATGCTTTAGAAAATCAAAGAATATGAAACCCTAGTTTTTTAATGTATGCCGTAGGTTTTGTTGAATATAGAGAGAGTTTGAGTGATTTGTTTTGCGTGAATGAGTTGTAAGTGTGCTAAAGTGATCCCAAGACTTGCCACTTATAGCAAGATGGTATTACAAACAACCTAGAATCAAACCATGGGATGGAATGGTTTATGGTACAAGAGTAAAGAGCTCTCCTCTTCCCAATGCATATACACGGCTCACAAAGGGACATGGTACTCTTGACAAGCCAATTACTAACAGTATGTGCTTAAGGTACACTTATGTAAGTTATAACTAGAAAGGTAGGACTTAGTGGGGATTAAATGATTTATTTCTTGTGTATAACACTTGTAACCGGTTCTAGTGATAATAGGAGTAGAATTTTATTTAATTTTTATGTATTGAGTATAATTGTGGGTATTGGTTTGAGCATAGATAGGTATAGGTGCTTCCGGGTATGCCCGAATGTAATTTATTGCGAAACGTAAGCGTTTTACGTAACCAATAAAAATAAATTATGAAAAGTTATAAATTATACTCTTAATAATCATATAACACTTGCTTGATGTAAACTTTAATTTGTTTGGTGTCCGTTTACGTTGAATGATGATTTTTAGTTTACGCGATTTAACTATAAGATAATAATTAAAAGCGAACGCGTAAAACCCTAATAATAATTAATGAAAATAATTAAGTCTGGAAATGACCTAAAAATGTGAAATGTTACATTGCATGCCTGAGTCTTTAACAATATAACTTGGCTCCTCTGCATGGGCAGACTTGCCATAAGACTTATGTTGAGATTGGAAGGCGTCTTTAAAGGTGCTTGAAGACTTCTTTTCCTTGGACCTTGAATCTATGGAGGGCACAACATCTTTACTTGATTTCCTTCTTTTCTTCCCTTGGTCTGATCTAGCAGAGGGGTCTCGATCTTTGTCACTGTCGTCTCGACTCCTCTTTAATGAAAATACTTTACCATATGAATCTAAGAGATCTTTGTCAGTGTTATAAGACTCGACCAGTGCATCATAAAGCTTCTTTTTGTAGTCAGCTTTATCATATGACTTGTTCTTCTCCATCTTGTTTATCAATATCTTTATAAGCTCAAACTCAGAGAGTGATACGGCCACCTCATAAGTAGATGTCAGTTGTGAAGAAGACCTTGTCAAGACTGTAACTTCTACTAATTCTGTGATATTTTTCTCTATCACAGGATTTGTAAAATCTGATACTGCTTGAGGAAGAATCTGAGGAAGTTGAGTGTTGACTTCTTCCTTAATAAGAGCTCTCATTGACGTGTCAACGAGTTTTATGTAAGCATTCTTCTCATCCTAAGCTTCTTGTTTGCAGTCGAAATTATGTGCTAGAATGGCCTTGTTTATTGCTTCTCCAAGTTTGTTATCCATGTAACGATTAACTATAGCAAGAATGGAGGAGAGAGCTTGAGCATAATGGTCAACTTGCTTTATTTTTGACACATCTTTCTCTAGGTTGAAGACTCTTTCATTGAATTTGAATACAAAAGCAAAATCTAGAAGTGCAAGAGGTGATGTTGTAGTCTCTGAAGCTGTTGGTGTTGCTTTTTATTGTAGAGGATTGAAGAAAGAAGGTGGTGGATGAACAGTTGTAGTGAAACTTGATGTGATTTCTGGAATTGCTGTTGCATGCTAAGCTGCGGTGTCCATCAAAGAATCAATCTGATTGTCAGCTGGAGATGGATTATCAAGATTTAGGAGCTTGCTTGTAAAGTCAAAGGAGACAGAAGAGCTTTGTGTTGGACCTCAGTATTTTGTGTGTCAATTACATGTGTAAGTGTCACATGAGAATCTTTCTCCACTTGCTCAAATCCTAATTCTTGAGAAACATTTTGTTGTTCTGAGGCACCTTGATCAGCATTGGTCATATCAGTATCTACATTTCCCAAATTCACATTTACATCATCATACAACTCCTTAGTAACCTCATCATCTTCTTATTCATCCATTGATTCTTCATCAGCAATCTTTTCTTCCTCTTTAATATTGAATTCATCATCATATTCTTCTTCTTCTTCGTTATGTTCTGCATTAGTCTTATTAGGATCCGGAATCTCATCTCTATCAGATTCTGTACTTTCGTCATCACTCTCATCATTATCATCACTATCATCATCATCCTCTTCATCACTATTTCCCCAAGATTCTTTCTCACTTTTAGATTCATATGTAGGTACATCGAGAACCCCTGATATAGTACAAGTTTCTTCATCCGTACTAGAAGTCTTTTGTTATTGCTTATCATGAACCTTTGACTGAGTGTCAACTCCATCACCTGATTCACTTGCATGTGATATGTGAAAGTCTTTCTTGCTTCTTTTGGTATCCAGCTTTAGTTGTTCAGCTTCAGTTAATGCAACCTCAGATAAGACAGCTAATCCTTTGGCTTTTAGCTTCTTTGCTGGTTGCTTCTTCTTGTCAGATTTAGACACCTTAGCTTTAGACTTGAGTCTGGTACTGTTAGTATCTTGAACAAGCTTCTGCTTGGGTGATGTGTCAGGATTAGCTTTCTTTCGAACGTACTTTGGTTTTGGAGTTTTCTTTCCAGAAGCAAAAGCGTTGTATGTCTTGTAAGCATTGGATTCCAACATTGTTTGGTTTGTTAGTTCCTTTGGGAGAATGGTACCATATACTTGAGTATCTTCATGTCTGGAGATACATCTCATAGACATAAACATGGTGTCATCTCGAGCAGTGTGCGAAAACATCTTGTTTCTCCTTGAAATAGACTGATCCTTTGACATGAAGTAATCAATGATGATCGTTGTAAATCTAGGATATGACATCTTGTTTGTCTTCTTAGCATCTTTGTTTTTAATCTGGAACAGTAAATCTTCCCAGAGTAGATACACATAGTCGATGTTCTTCTTATGGAACATACCCCAGAGAATTTGAGCAACGAGACAGACGAATCTTGTCCATTCCAGTTTATTTGCCACTTAAGCACTTGTTGATGACGGTAGCAAATGCTTTATATGGTTGATGTAAGTAGTCAATATTCACATCAGTGAGATAAGTGATGTCTCCAGAGATCTCTGATGAAAGAGAGAATGTCATGTTCCAGTGAGAGGTCTTTAAACTTTTGTCTTGGAATTTTAGGGCAAAACTAGAGAATTTCTCAAAACATATCAACATCAAGAAAGACTTTCTTCTTGTTTATTGTGAATCTGATGGATGACTTATGAACGGAAACTGTAGCCTAAAATTCTTGCATATAAATAGCAGGAACTTCTGTAGTGATCAGGAATGCACGATAGAAGGGAGTGAGAGCAATAGCATCCAACACGACTTAAAATGTAGCTTCTTTTGGTTTGATGTCTGTCTTGAGTCTCATGTTGCATTTCTGGAACTCAAGATGGTCTGTAGGGGAAACAAGAGCATCATCAAGGGCTTTTTGTTGAGCTTGAGTGGTATTTATGTTTCTGCTAAGATTTAACCAATACAGTTTAGATATATAACCAATTTTATATATAAAACACTATAAGGCCCTTTGATTTTTGAATACTTAAGCATGATGCATGTTGTGATATTATTCTAATGATTAGGCTCATTAAGGCATTTAGCATTATTGAATAAGATCTAATCATCCGAAGGGCAACTTAATTGGGCATAACGTAAAAGGCATTAAGACAACTGAATTAGTGTTTTTGGTAATCCTATTCAAACTAACTTGTAGAGAATAAGGTAACCTAAGACGTGTTAAGATATTCTTGTTAAACCTCGTTATATAGCCAGCTTAACTTGTTTAGGTTGTGCAATTAACCAATTTTAATTAGCTACCTAACTTGAGTTAAACATTGCCTTCAGAAAAATTCAATCTTAAAATTCCTTATAATTTATTGCTAAATCGCCTCCTATAAGGAATTTCTAAATCGCCTCGTATAAGGAATTTCTAAATTGCCTCATAAAAGATTGTTGATAACTCGCCTCCTTAAGGTTTGATGTTAACTCGCCTCCTTAATGTTTGTTGTTAACTCGCCTTCTAAATAAGGTTGTTAAATCGCCTCGTGAGGCTAAGTTGTTAACTCGCCTTCTAAATGAAGTTGTTAACTCACCTCATGAAGGTGTTGTTAACTCGCCTTGTGAGGGAGTGTTGTTAACTCGCCTTCTGAAGGCGTTGTTAACTCGCCTCACACAGACAGTTGATAACTCGCCTTCAAATACTTTTTTTTCACATACATGATATTTTAAGTATCAAGAAGTGTTCAAATAGCATTCTTAACAGATATATAACACTTAGGTTCATTTATAGCAACATTTAACCACAAATTCATCAAGAAAGATAAAAAAATGAGCATTTATATTCATTTAATGCATTCGTTTAAGAAACTACAAACAAGGATGAGATTTTGTGGCTCAAACACATTTAGGGAAGAGGATACAAACATCCTAGCACAAAACCCACAAGCTTATTTCACTAACTCCCTAAAACCCAAAATTTCGCAAACAAGAATCATCCATAACACATTCATATGATAACTAATCCCAAAACTGTTTTAAAGGAGTATTCTAAACACCTAAACTAACAAAACCCCTCAATCAATTTAAGGTTTTAATCACATTCAATTTTGAAGAACCCTAATTTTAAATTTAGGGTTTTCGTGATCAAGTGTGGATGAAACTTCAATTCCATTAATGAATAAGTAGTTTAGGGTGTGGGAATCATAATATTAGTTATACCTTTTGCTTGATAATCACTAGAAATGAAGAACTCTTGATGGCGATTTTTGAATGAGTGAAGGGAGGGAAAAAACTTTTGATAAGTGTGTGTGTGTGTGAAAATAGGGTGGGTGAAAGAGTTATAAAATAAATTTTGTTTTTGACACTTTTGCCCCCTCTAGTTCAATATCCTATGCATTTTTCTTTTATATGTTTTATTAGGCAAGTAAAGTTTAACAATTGGCATAAATAGTCCATAATGTTTTTAACTAGCATACCTAGAAACTTATATTTGCACATATACTCCCTAAAGGCATAAACACATAACAATTAAGGCTCACATAAACTAAACTTAATTAACTCCCCTTTAATTGTTAACCCGTTATTGTTTAAAACTTTTTCCTTTATCACAAAACTGATTTTATGAAGAAGATATTTGACATTTTCTCCCCCTCAAACAATGACCCGTTTTCTATTTAAAGAGTTGTAGTCGTTGTTTGAGTGGTCAAATGTCTTTGAAAAGCATTTTCTGATGAAGTATTGTTTAATTTAGAAAAAAAACCAACACCATGAAAAATAAGATTTCTCTTATTGTGGACACTTAGGCACTGATCCCGTACATTACAGTATATAGGAAGCAGGGTAAGTGATGCAAATTAATCACAAGCCTTTGCATAGTCATAAAGTAGACCATGCCTGAGAATAAATTCCCGTTGAGAGGTCAAGTTTTCTTTTGAAATACTTGCCTTTAAGATGATGACCAGGTTGCTATCTGAAAAAATAGCAAGCCATTTTTTGGTATATTTTGAAAACTTTTGAACTTCTGCTCGAACTTCATTTACTGCCTCGTATCATTATTAAATGACATTTCTAAGGCCGTAAATGTTATCAATTTTCAGAAGACATGCCAGAGATACATATTTTTATATTTTTCTAATTTTTTAATATTTAATTTTTTTTTTGAAAAATTTATATAAAAGAAAAAATATTTTTGAGTTTTTATGTTTTCTTATATACATATGATACAGGATATGAGTTACCACCATCACTCGTCTGTTTCCTCTGCTAGAAGCTTTAACGTTTCCAGAGACATGCTTCTCATACCGAGCTTTTCGATCAAGAAGTTGAATCTTTCTCTTGGCAAAGGTTTGGTGAAGATGTCAACCAGTTGGTATTCAGTCCGGACAAAGTATAGCTCCACGATTCCATTCTCTACTTGCTCCTTTATAAAATGGTAGCGAACATCGATGTGCTTGGCTCGTGAGTGTTAAACATTGTTGCAACATAGAGCAATCGCACTCTTATTGTCGCAGTACAGAGGAATCTTATTGAATTGAAAGCCATAGTTTGTTAGCTGTGAACGCATCCATAGGATTTAAGCACAACACCCAAATAAAGCAATATATTCAGCCTCTGTACTCGAGATGGCAGTGCACTTTTGCTTCTTTGAAGACCATCTAACAAGTTTATCACCTAAGAATTGAGCACTTCTTGATGTACTGCGTCTAGTGTCCTAACACCCTGCGTGATCTGCATCTGCATATGCTGTCATAGACATACCGGTATCCTTCGAGTACCAGAGACCCATGTTAATGGTTCCCTTTAGGTATCAAAAGATCCTCTTAACCGCATTTAAGTGCTTTTCGGTAGGCTTTGCTTGATACCGGGCACATAAGAAGACTGCATAAATAAGGTTTGGTCTACTGGATGTCAAATACATGAGGGAGCCAATCATGCCATGGTAAAGTGTAGAATCAACTGGATTCCCCTATAGATCTTCATTTAGTTTACTCTTTTCTACCATAGGTGTGTCTACAGAATCACTAGTTAGCATACCATATTTTTTAACAATTTTAGAAGCATATTTAGATTGGTTTATAAAGATGCCTCTAGGACTTTGAGAAACTTGTAATCATAAAAAGAATGACATCTTCCCCATAATTGACATCTTGAACTTAGTGGTCATCTGATTAGCAAACGCATTACACATGGCAGTATTAGTGGATGCAAATATTATATCGTCAACATAAATTTGTACCAGTAATAAGTAGTTCCCAGCTTGCCGTATGAAGAGTGTTAGATCAACTGCACATTTGGAGAAATGTTGTAAGATTAGGAAGCTTGACAGCATGTTGTACCATGCACGTGGTGCTTGTTTGAGACCGTAGAGGGCCTTTTTGAGCTTATACACATGCGATGGGTTATCCTGATCAACAAATCCTTCTGGTTGAGAAACGTAGACCTCTTCTTTGAGCTCACCATTTAAGAAAGCCATTTTGACGTCCATTTGGTAGATCGTCATATTCTTATGAGCGACATTTGCTACGAAGATACGGATGGCCTCTATTCTAGCAACCGGTGTAAATGATTCCTCAAAATCAATTCCCTTTTCTTGCCTGAATCCTTAAGCAACTAGTCTAGCCTTATTCTTTAGTACCCCGCCAAATTCATCCGTCTTGACCTTATAAATCCACTTTAGTTTGATCAATAACACTTTATCTGGACACAATATCAATTCCCAAACTTCTAGTCTTTGAAATTCATGAATTTCTTCTTGCATTGCATCGATCCATGACGGTTATGTCGTTGCTTATTTGAAGTTCTTTGGTTCTACAGAAGTTAGGAAGGCATCAAAATAACACCACATGGCGTCAGTTTGGAGTTGCTTTCTCATAAAGACAGAGCGAGAAGGATCATCGATCACGTTTGCTATAAGACGATTCTTAGTCCATTTACTAAGGTGTTCAAATAGAGTGTGGGTTTGTCTCACATTCAATGATGACCCTTGAGAAGTTAATTCTTCATGAGGAGATTCATTAAGTGGATCATCATGAAAGATTAGTGTTTTTAGTGATTCTTCAAAACCTTGAGAAATGTTTAGAGAATGTTCTTGTTCTTGTGTCGATGGAATACTTGTTGATGGAGCATCCTGGACAATAGAAGTTGACACAGGAGAATCGGCTAAAACTACAGCTCTCGGAGCAGTAGCTTCTTGAACTGGAGAAATAGCAATAGATGGAGGAGTGAAGTATTCATCGAACATAGGTTAAAACAAGCGATCCCAATCATCTCTTGGTGGTAGAATATAAGGTTGTTGAGAAACAGGGTTTGGAGCGAGTCCTGAACTGGATGTAGCAGAAGTCATATAATGAAGCACGAGTCCTGAACTGAATTGTTCAGAAGCCATAGCTGTCAGCTCATTGAATGTCACATGAATTGTTTCTATAATTTTCTGGGTTCTTTTGTTATAGATTCTGAACGCTTTCTTTGCAGGCGCGTAACCAACGAAAATACCAATGTCAGCTTTGCCTTCTAATTTACAGGTCGTTCATTGTCATGGTAGGATAACTAGTGCCAAAGACATGAAAGAATGATAAATCCAGTTTCTTATCTTGCATAAGCTCATATGGAGTTTTGTTGTATCGAAGGCGGATTAAAGAACGGTTTTGGGTGTAACAGGCTGTGTTTATTGCTTCGGCCCATAAAAATAATGGAGCTTTAGAAAATATTAAAATTATTATTTAAGCTGCTTTACAAGGAGTTCGGTTTTGCCTTTTCGGAAAAGTTGTTCTCCGAGGAGCTGCGGGCAACAGATGTTTTGATGTGAGATGCAACATTTTATAAAATTCACAAAGTGTTGATTGACAAATTCTGTTCCATAATCTGTTCAAACTTCCGAAGAGGCATGCAAACAAATGAATATTTTTGATGCATTTAATGGATTGGCCTCTAGATGCTTCATCTTTGTGCTCAAAAATCTGACCATTAAATCTTGATGTAATCGTTCGACAATCACTAAGGATATATCTTTTGCTGTTAATACTGCATCACGCATTGGCAATAAATCATCTGCAAAAAAGATTTAGTTTCTATTTGTTCGTGTATTAGCTTTTAGGTTGCTGAGAGAATTTTGGTTTTTCAAAATTGAATGTAACACACAGATTATTCTTATTTGATACATCTACGCATTTGAGCTTGTACAAGTATCGAAGTTGAAATGTGATAAAGAGGTGATAACACGTTTAGTCTTTGACCGCTTTGGATATAATAAAGTAATAAAGATGTTGTAAGATGGCATCAAGAGAATTGTGTACAAATTTATGTTCGGGATACCAGAAATTAGATCAACTCCATTCTAATTACAAATAAGTAAGTGTTTTAAAACTGCTGACTTCAGATCCGCGTCGCAAAATTTGACAATAGAACAAAGTTATTTCAAAGCCCTCGACGTAGTTATCTTGAGATATTAACATTTTCTAGATGATATCACCATACCTATTAATTTTGCAATTTGGCCGTCCTGAATTAATTGTACATAAAATTTATAAAAAAGTATGGTGTTGAGTAGCGGTTCTTGGCATATGTTCGACCTGGATGTCCAGATCCAGAGAACAATTAGACAAACATGTATGAAACGAGAAGAAGAATGGAATATTTGTAGTCCTGGATCCATGTAGCATTGGATCCCCAAGTATGATTGGGTTCTGAGTGGTTAGCATACTTAGATTCTACAATCTTAGCATTTTTACTCGAACCTACATTTTTAACATTTTTGGGTTTCCTGCTATAGACTTTAACCTCTGGTTTTTGTGTTTCAACTGAGTGGGAAGTGGTTTTCTTAGCAGATTTAGCATGGCTATTTACATTTTATACAAAATCAAGAAGACACATATCATGAACACCACCAAACATAGATTTCTTACAAGTAGAACAAATAGGTTTAGAATTCGCATTTAACAGTGAATGCTTAACATTAACATTATGAATAGGTTCAACAACACGATTCTTTTTATTAACTTTCCTAGGTTGGGCTTCTACTTTATTCTTCATGTTCCTACTTGGTGTTTGCGAGATCCTATCATTCTGTTTATTGCCAGTAGGCTTTGATCCCCATTTACTAGTAGAACACTTCATACCTGTAGAAGACAACACAGGGGTGTTAGTATCTGATGTGTTTGATGACTGGTATGTGCTTAAATACACATACCTTTTACCTAATAAAACAAGCTAAAAAGACCAATAATGACCAAAAATATACAAATAATGCATTGCATATGTGTATTTCGTGAATTTTGTCTTGCAGATATGGATATATCACAAAAGGAAAAAAACGAAGCAAAACAGACAAAACCGAGCACGGGAATGGAAAAAGTGCAAGAAATCGAAGCCGAAGGCATATACATTATTAATGGGCCAACTCGTATCCATTTTATTGGGCCGGGTCAGCCCACTAATCTTGTATCTATATTAACCATAAGCCTTAACCCATTTATAAATCCCAAATCCATTCCATAAAACCCAAGCCCAAACCATAAACAAGTCAAAGCCTAACACCTTTTTATAACCTTGACCTGGTCAAAATAATAAAACAAAATGGGTCAAAGGAAGATCCACTATTTATCTTTTACCTTTTTTCCCTCCATTACATTTACACAGAGTAACAAACGCTCAGGGTTAAATCCTTCACTTCCACGCCTCAAAGCGCTTCCAAAAGGCTACGCTGACACGTCTGACATCATTTTAGCCACGCTGGCGATCCTGAGCACAATGATTGGAGGAGAGGATGTGGCTACATGATCCAAGGGCTCAGATAGATTTATTTTGATCTAAGGGCTTGGAAAGATGAAGATGGGACGCTCCTCAAGTTCTGGATCCTTCCTCACATCACTATAAATAGAGGAGTGATCACACGGTGAAAGGCATCTAGGAGTAGTATATTCTAGTGTAGAGTTAGAGTAGGAGTAGTGTAGGTTTATGCTTAATTGACTACTTATTTTCCCTTAAAATTGTATTTTTATTTTAAGCTTTGTAACTTTTTAATATTAATAAAAATCTCAGTTTAATGTCATTTAAATCCTGTTTTTACTTTATGCATTTAAGCTTAAATCTGTGTCTTCAAGTCATTTACATAAGCTCTTGTATTCTTGGTTTCTTAGATAAGCTTTTTCAAAAGCTTATCTAAGCTTTACTGTTTTACTCTTCCACTCTTAAAGTACCTCAACTTATTTTGGAAGAAAAGCCAAATTGGGAAGGGCTATTATGACCACACTAGCTTATCTATGACAAGCTAAAGCTTGTTGACTAGCTCTTAAGAGCTTTATTGTCCTTGTTTTGTGCAAAGGACTTGGTAAGTTCACTTTTCCATTTTTGGCTTATTTCTGTTCTAGCATTATTTAGTTGCTTATTCTCTGCTTTTTAATACTTAATATTGCTATTTCTGTCTTTATAAATGCTTTTCATGTTTATGTTACAGCTTATTAGTCATTATATTGAGATTTGAGTTTAAATTGTCATTTAGAGCTTAGATCTGCTTATTAAGTTAGCTTAATGTCTAGTGCTTATAATTGAATGATAATTGCTTATATGTCCTTTAAATACTCTGTGCTTAATCTGTTTTTAGTTGTTAAAGTTTCTAAGATATGTTTCAAGCTTAATGTGAGATTTTAGGATATAAAGGGGTGTTTGGCTAGCAGTTTTAACTTAAAGTTAATACTGCTAGTTTGTTGTTGGATTTAAGAGCTACTTTTAATTCATCATAACTTAGTCTGAATACATGTTTAAATAAGTTTTTAACCAGTTTTGAATAAATTTAAGGTTTGTTTAAAGAAATGTTCATATCTGTTCCTTTTAATCTTCTTAAATCTGCTTAGAATTAGAGTTTTTTTTAAGAATGCATTTGAGGTCTTAGTATTTGCTCATTTTAGGATTCATTATGCAGTAGATTAAGTCTAGTTAAGTTTTCAGTTGTAATTTGTGTTTTGGCATAAAACTGTCTTATAATTCTTTAGTTTCAGTATTTAATGGTCCGAAATCTAGTTTTCTATAGCAATTTAAGGTTAGTTTAAGTTTAATTTAGGTTCTAAAAATGATAACATAAGCTCTTTATAGTTCATACTTAATCTGTTTTGTCTTGTTTTAGGATTTGAACTTATTTTACTAGCTTAATCTAGTTCTGCAAGTAGTGCTTTTAGTTTTTTTTCAAAAACTTAAAAAATCCAAAAACATACCAGTTAGTGTAAACAGCCACATTCAGATAGCCTTTTCATAGCTAATTAGTTATTAAAAATGTTTATTCTTGGCTTATTTTAGATCTTAGTAGTATAGGCTTAATTTGTTTTGAACTTTTAAAGATTAGCTTATTAGTTTAGTAGCTTAAAATCTAGCTTAGAAGTGCCCTGTTAGATTGATTTTAGGAGTAATTTAGCCAAATCTGCTTATTTGATTTCTGTCTTCTTTGCTTATTAGATTTGCTTATTTTCTGTTTAGATTTGCGTATTAGGACTAGAATAAGCCCTGGTTAGCTTATCCAGCTTTGTCTAAGCTTAATGAAGCTGAATAGCCAAATCAATTTTAGCTTGAGAGCTTTCTAGCTTTTTAGCCAAAACTGTTAGATTAACTTGCTTATTTCTGTGCCTATTTCCATGTTTCTCAAAAAGTTGTTTTGTTAAAGTTGCTTATTTTCATGTTAAAAAGCTTTTCAAAAATTATTTTTGCAAAATAAAAATGGAAAGTTGTTGGGAGTACTGAGAGGACTCGAACCCGAGATCTCAACCATAACTCACCAACAGCTTAACCATTGCGCCTTGGGGTCTTTTCTGTTAGACCCTTGGGCCCAATTGGTTATAAGTGGGTTTTTAGTTTTATGCTTACAACCTATTTAGCTTATTTTACCAGCTTATTTCCACTGCTTATTTCTAGTTCTTATTTTTCCTAGAATCTACATAAGTCAAAGTATTTTTCAGTATTTTTCTAGAATTTTAATAATTAGTTTACTATTTTTAATAATTAATTTAGTTTAAAATAGTTTTTAATTCATAAAAAATAAAATAAAAGTCAAAAAATATAAATCTTTTTTCTAAAATTATTTTTATCATTTAGGACTGTTAGAAATTAAATTTACATTTTTAGGGTTAAAATTTGATTTATTTGCTTAAATATCGCGTTTAAAAATTCCCGTTATCGTTTTTAGCTTTAATATTTAATTGCTTTTGCGTTTAATTAGTAGAAATAGAATCCAAAATCAAAAACCTAAATGACAATCAAGCTCGATTCCCGACAAGAACGTGAATTTCTATTCACCTCTCACCGAGGAGAACGATACCCGTGTTGATTACTTATTATTCTTTCCTAAGAATAATTTGTATGATACTTTGCTTACGTATACGTATATGTATTTTTATAAATATATATATTATATTAAGAGGGGTTTTTGAACGAACATCAAAATTTCGTCGCTGCCGGGGAGAGGTGTAGCGATTTTTACAGAATTGTTCGTGTTCGAGCCTTGAAGATCCTTCCCTGCGAAAGTTTTTGTTTTATTTTATATAAAAATACAAAAATATTTTACACTTCTATTCTTATTTTCTTTTAATATTGAAAATAACCGATTGTTAATTGTCGTTTCGGCTCATCTTTAGTTAACTAACTATAAGAGAGGTATAAGGAGGGTCGATCCTACGAAAGGGGGGGGTGGGGGGGGGTAGGGGGTGAGTGAGGGGGGGGGGGTGGATGTGGTGGGGGGGGGGGTGGGGGGGGGGGGTTGTGCGGTGGGGGGAGGGGAGGCTGGGTTGGGGTGTTGTTGAGACTCGTTGGTTCGGTGTAGGGAGTTAGTGGGTGGGGTAAGATTTGTTTTGTTGTTTCTGGTTGCGCGGGATTGGGTGTTGGGTAGGGGGGCTAATGGTTGTTTGTTTTGTAGGTTGGGAGGGGGGGTGGTGGGGGGGGAGTGCTTGGGTTTTTTGGGGGTTGTGGCTGTGTTTGATGGGGTTAGGTATATGGTAGGGTGTTGTTGGATGGTGTGTTGGCGTTTTGGGTGATGGTTGGGGCTGTGTAGGTGTTTGGCGTTGGTGGGTCGGTGGTGTGTGTTTGGGGTTGTGGTTTTGGGGTTGGGCTTATTTGGGTTGTGAAAGTGTGTGTTGTTGTGGTGTGTTGGGTAGTAGGTGGTTTTTTCTTTTTAATTTTTCTTTTTTAATTTCTCTTAGTTTCCTTTTTTTTGTTTTGTTATTTTTTTTCTTGCGCATTTTGAATCTTCTATAATTATTTGTGGGGGTGGGGGGCTGGCGGGGGGGAGGGGGGAGATAGAATATGGTGCTAGGGGGGGGTGGGCGGGTGGGGTGGGGTGGGGGGGCGGGGGGGTATGGGGAGGGACTGAAGTTTTGGTGGGGTTGGTTTTTTGAGCTGAAGGTTGTGTGATTTGAGTTGTTAGGTGTTGACTATAGTTGTGAATATGTTAGTTGGCGGTTGAGTTGTGGTGGGGTTGTATGAGGGTCATGTGTTTGTTTGCGGCTTCTACGGGTGCTTTCTGGTGGCTGTGAGTTTTGTGGAGTTGTATTGATTTTTTTGATTGGAGTTTGCTAGTTTTGCGTTTTGGTGTATGTTTTTTCTTGTATTTAGGTTTTATTTGTTTGTGTGAATATGGGTTTTTAGGATCGTTGGTGTGTTTTTATGTATAGTATATTGGTCTGGATGATTGGGAGTAGGAGGGGGGTGGGGTGGGGAGTATGTGTGATTGTTTGAGGGGGGGGGGTGGGGTGGGAGGGGCAGCAGAGGTGTGGGGGGATTTCTTGGGATATGGCTGTGGGCCGGGTGTAAGGTGAGAAGTGAAAGTGTTATCTAAATACATAAAAAATTCATAATCAAAACCCGACAAAATACCAGTAAGTAGAGCTGGAATCATTCACAACACAGGAGTGTAATGTTATAAGAGTAAATGGTGAAATGGAGGTTACGGAGGGGTGCGAGTAAGCGTTGTGGAGGATAGCAGTCTGATAAGGAATCTTATATTAATTGATAATTAAGGGGTTGTAAGGAAGGGAGGGGGTGGTCGGGGGAAAAGCGGTTAACTTTATGTCTGGAATTGTGCGCGGGTGTGTGTTTGATGTTGATGGATATATTGGAGGGGTTTGTAATTGTTATGCTCGTGGGTGTGGTATTGCGGCGAGAGGGGCTTAAGGTCGCTTAAGAAGTTTTTTTACTTAGTTGGTTATTATACCTTCGTACACGCTTATGTAGGGGGGTATAGGTCGGTCTATTGTGGTGGGAACATGTTTGGGTGAATGTCGTGTTATTTTGTTGGCTGATGTGGATAGGATTAGAGGTTGGGATTATTGGTCATCGATGGAGTGTATGCGGTGCCGGGAATCGTTTAGATGTGGGAGTGTGTTGGGCCGGATCGGGGTAGATATAAGGAATACTTGAGAGAGTGTACTGTGTAGTTTTTCTCTTTTTTTTTTTTTTTTTTTTTTTTTTTTTAAAATTTATTTTTTTATTTTTTTAAAAAATAAAAGTTACACATTAAAAGTAAATGCGTATCGGGTGATATACAAAATAAATTATATTTTAAATGATATAATAATGTTTTAGAAAAACACTTAAATTATAAACACAAATATAACAAAAAATGAAAAAATCAAACTAAAAAAATAGAATTAACACCCAATTAAAATCTCTAAATTTAACAAGAATAATCGAATAAAAGAATAAGAATCAATTAACTAAATAAAATGTCAGATATAAAGTGACGGGAAACAAATTAACTATACTTGTTAATAAGTAAATAATTTTATAGGAAATAAAGGAATAACGAGGGGGAAGGTTCATTTTTTTAAAAATTAAAAATAAAATACTAAAAAAATTATAACTTATAAAAAAACAAAAAAAAAATATTTTCATTCTATAAAGCAACTAAAGAACATAAACAAACATAAAGTACAATAGAGTAAGTTATATATAATGAAGTATTTTTAAATATATGCACCATGAAAATTTTTTTTTATTAGAGAATTCAATGAATAAAGGAAAGAGAATATTAAGGGAAAGAGAAAAGAAGAAGTGTGACACAATGTTTCTGTTAAAAATAAATTATAGTATTTTGGATGGGTTTGATTTAATTTTTAGAAATGGAGCTTAGTTATGTGAATTCGGAGGTTACAAAGATGTTAGGGTGAGTGGATGTGAGTAATAAAGATAGAAAATATTTCGTTTATAAGCTAATGTAGGTAGCGGGGATGTGTATGCGGAGGGATTTGTTTGTAGTGTTAAAGTGATGATTTAGAGTATGGGTAGATCTTTGATAGCTAAATAATTTATATATATTAAGATTTTAAATAAACTTTAAATTATTTAATATCACGGTAAGTGGTGGCGTAGGGAGTGGAGGTTAGTAGGTGGTGGGATTAGGGGGGGACATAGGAGTGGGAGTGAATGGGGGGGGGGCGAGGTGTTGAGATATTGATCGGGTTGCCTGTTTTCAAAGAATGTGGGGAGTCGGCGATTGGTGTGAGAGGTTGGGTGGGTTTGAGAGGCGTTATGGGGGGTAGTGAGTAGTGTTAGGTAAGCGGATGGGGTTGTGGGAGAGGTAGGGTGATGGGAGGGTGCTGTTGTGGCGTATTTGGAATCGTAAACCCCATGATTATTTGAAGTTTGTAATTGAGTCGATTTTATACTATGATACTTGTGTGATTTATCGGGTGGTGTTGTTATGGAATTTTGTTATATTATGTTGTATTATATTTTTAAAAGCTTGTATGTTCTGTAAGGTTTTTTTGCTGGTAATTGTATTGGTGTGGGTTCGTAGGGGGTGTGTTTTGTGTGGGAGTGGGGTGGGGAGGTACGTTGGTTAGTTTTCATGTTGTAAGCGTAATGCATTGGCATTGCTGGTGTTGTTTTATGGTTGTGATTTTTTGGGCGGTGCAGGTGGGTTGAGGAGCTTTAATGTAATGATAAGTGTTTCTATTCTTATGGATCCTGTGCTAATCATAAACGTACTGATACACCCCTCCATACTCTTCAGTCCCCTCCCCAACTAAACCCTGCTTAGGGTTAGGCCTGGGCCACTCGTGTTCACATGGGATTTGGTGGGCGGATTAGGTAGGTTGTGTATTGTAAAACGCACTAGAGATATAAATATAGATAACCAGGGGTTATTTTACCCAACGATAAGAAATTTTCTTGGGTGTGGGGTATATTGTGCATTGGAGGGGTTGTATGATTTTTTTGGGGAGTTGAGGAGGGGGGTGGTGGTGGGGGCGGAGTGGGGGTGAGGAGCTGGTGGGTGGGGGTATAGGTTAGTGTAGTGTTCATTGTTTGGTCTATATATGTAAGTTTGCGATTAGCCGTTGGGTATTGTTGGAATATTGAGCTGAATGGAAATATTGATATGGCATGAGAGCAAGAGGGTGGGGTTAGGGGTATTTATAGGAAGCTAGGTCTTCTGGGGGGGACTAGGGTAGGGACTGGTGGAGGATATTATTAATACACTGGATTTCACTGTGGGTAGGGGGGTGGTTGCTTAGGGGGGCTAATTGGTGGGGATAAGGGGCTGTGAAAGGGGGAGGTGAGGAACGCCGGGGTGGGGGGGGGAACCAGTGGTGTTTAGAATTCGTCCGTATATGATGTAACTCACTTTCGCGTCGTACCTATGTTAAGAACTACTTCCCTGTTTTTTTATTATATTTTTTATTGTAAAACACTACTACGCTTGAGATACGTTAGTATAAGTAGCCTAAAATACTAAATGCAATAAAGTTTGGGGCGCGTCATGGCACTTTGTTAGTACCTCAAAATGGTCTTATTAATTAAGGGGGAACATCTTCTAATTGTTAACTTTGTGGTAATGACGAAGCCCTGGTTTGTGAAAAGAAGAGCTATGGTGTTAATTTTTGTTTTGCACGAATCTTTCGTTCCCTGGTGAACTCAGGTCCACTCCTTAGAGTTGCCAATGATGAACCACTTAACTCAAATTGGTATCGGCTTCGCTTCAACGTTTGATCTCCTGTTCCATAATTGCAACAGGCTCTGCACAAACTAGACGCTTATCGCAACGTGACTTCCTTCTAACGGGCATGGACTAATGGTTCATCTGGAGTAACATTTTATTCAGATATAGACACACATGGAAGGTCATGTTGAACTTCCCTTATATGCTCACCTTTCTTGGGGAAGTATCTCCAGCCTGTTACGGCAACTTTCCCAACTTTTGGCTATACACCCTGACACTGGTCCAACATATCTCGGGTTTCAACTTTACTCGCTTTTTCAAATCGTCCGACCCCTTTCTCAAGGTGAGAAACGTGAAGGCATAAACCATATTACCTCTAACATTCGAACTCTATCGGTCTTTTGTTTATGATCAGCGTTAGCTCTTTTGTCAATCATCTGAGCAGCTTGGCCTCATCTGCTTGTCAAGGACGATCTTTTCAGTTGTCTCTTGGAATTAATTCCGGACCCAAGTCAGTGAGCGATCCCAACCTCGGCCTAGCCATAATGGTTGATTGACATTTTTAACCAATACAGTGCCTCATAAGGTGCGCGGACGTTTATGCTAGAGGAGATAACTGTTGTTGTAGATGAAAACTCCGGCCAAGGTAAATGTGTTAACATATGCCTTTGCCAAAACTCGATCACGCAAGCACGTTGCAGGGCTACGGCAGTGTTTGGCTAGCCGTTCTCTCGCTCTGAGCCCGCGAATTTTCTTGTTGATGATGACTGTGTATATCATACTTACATCTGTACCCATAACTTTCTGAAATGATTTCTCAGAACAATTGGAAGTGAACCTCCCATCACGATCACAAGATAATGAAGCAGGTATCCCGTGTCAGTTGATACTATCTGTTCAGTACAACCTTGCCAACTTGTCCAATGAGATCATTTCCCTTATTGGCAAGATGTGAGCAGATTTTGTAAGTCGCTCACAAATCACCCGATCGAGATGTGTCAAAACCTTGTGACCGATTAAGGTGATAAAAATCCATCGTATATCTATCCCATTCCACTGGGTATTGCTGGTTTATTCGTACTAAATAGCCTGAGTGGCCTTTGGTGTTTGGCCTTGGACCCTCTATATGTCAAGCACTTGCTAACATAAGCAGCGATTGTAGCCTTCATGTTTGGCCATCCAATACAGTTGTTCTCATCTTGATGTTACATCTTTTCAGTACAGGGATGGATCGAGCATTTTTGACTATGTGGATATCGCTGCAGAATGCAACGGATCTGATAATGTGTTCCATAGCAAGGTAACCAATCTTCTTGCAACGTGTAAACATTACAGTCCACTGCTACGGACGTAAGGTTCCAACCTTTCTTGGGTATATTCCATTGTTCTGGATACTACCGCCTACATCTTCATTCAAAGATTCTTTGATTCTGGAGCTTTCGATTTGAGCTTCTAAAAATGATCATTTTGGAAAGATCCAAGCCAATAGTCATAACTTTAAGGCTCGAACCCGCTGTGGCTCAAATCTGCTCCGATTACGGCTATAATGCAGTCAGCCTAACTACGTTTGCCTTCCCTGGATGATAGCACTAATGTCACAATTATAGTCGCTTGGCAATTCAAGCAGCAACTCGGCCGATTGCCTCTTGTTAAGCTCCGCTTTGATCGATGATTATGTTGTAAGCTCTTCTATAGGTCGGTGAACACACGGTGCATGTCTGGTTCACCCATATAGATAGTGTGTCTCCATATCTTTAAAGCAAATATCACCAATCCAAGTTTCTAATAGGTCATGAGTGGATGTAGTTCTTCTCCATAATCATTTTATTGTCAGAAAACATAGGCAAATCAATCCTTCTCTCTTCTGCATCAACAAATCGCCTTTAAAGCCTTTTGTGATAAAGCAGATCATAATAAACCCACAAAAGCCTTCGCTTCCATTCAGGGTTCAAATGCCAGAATTGGCGCAATCTAGCAAACTTCTGCTTTATTAACTGAAACGCGTTTCTTTCCTGTTCACCCTAACAAACTTGATATTCACTTTCTGAGTGAGCTTTGTCATTGGTTTAGCAATCTTTGAAAATCCCTCGATGAACCTTTGATAGTACCCAGCAAGACTAAAAACTAGCGGATCTCCGTTGGTGTCTTAGGAGATGCCCAATCTTTGATAGATTCTATCTTGGCTGGATCCCTGAATACCTTGCTATCATTTAAACGTGACCAAGGAAGTGTACCTTTCATAATCCAAAATTCACATTTTGATAATTAGCGTACAACTTCTTTTCTTACGCAACTCCTAAAATTACGCTTAAGATGATTCCTTCGTGTTCCTTCTTCTTTGAAATAAATAAGTATATCATCAATGAAGGGACAATTACAAACTTATCTAAGGAAGGCTTGCACCACTCGGTTCATGAGTCCATGAACCTCGCAGGTGCATATTGTTAGTCCGAATTCGGATGACTTTGACTCATAATGTCCATAACCGAGTTCGAAATGCCGTCTTTGAAATGTCTTGCTCTTATACTCTAAGCTAGTAATAACCCGATCTCAGATCTATATTCGAATATACTGGATCTTTGGAGTTGATCAAATAAATCGTCGATCCTCAGGAGTGGATAAGGATTCTTCACTGTCAGCTTATTCAACTTACGGTAGTCGATGCACATCCTGAATGACCCATCCGTCTTTTTGAACAAACAAGAACCGGGGATGTCCTCAAGGTGAGGGAACTAGGGCCTTATGAATCCTTTGTCGGAAAGTCTTGTGAGTTGTCTGACAATTCTTCCTTTTGGGTTAGAGCTCAATACGATACGGTGCTCGAGTACGGGTGCTGGCATCCTGGAATTAAGATCGATTTTGGGAATTCCATGGTCTAGCCGGAGGGAAGACTTGGCAAGTCCTCGGGAAATACTTCAATGAAAATCTCGACGAATTGTACGTCCTTAACTTTGTTGTCCTCTCCGATTTGTCCTCCTCTTTTTGGCAGATATCAAAGCCAAAAAGGACCTGGCATACAGAGGTCGCCATGTACTCTTGAGCCTTTGAACAGGAGATAACGGTCAACCGAGATTCTCTCCCGTTGTTACTCTCGTTACCATGGAAAGTCAAGGTTTCATTTCTATAGGGGACTTGAACAAGTTTATTAATCGCATAAACGATTCACCGTGTGGCATCCTTCTTAACCAGTCAATTCCGCTAATGACATCAAACTTTAACGGGCTAGATCTATGTTGAATGGATGGTTTAAGAAATTTAGAGTGCAACCTCGTATAATAGTGTCTATCCCGACTATTTTCCCATCAGCTAATTCGACATCATAACTATTATCTAATGGAGTTGGGGCGATGTCAATCAGGGAACTAAAAGAGCAAGTTAGATATAAAACTTCTATCGGCACCTGTGTCGATTAAGATAGATCATAGAGTCAGTGGTTGTTTAAGAGGACGATACCCGTGACGACATTGAGTTGGGTGTCTTGATGCAGTCCTCTCTTATCTGCTCATTCCCAATTGCATAAACCAGCCTCTGTGCATTACCATTTCCCTTTATCCTATTTCAGATAAACCCCTTTTTTAGACAATCTCTCTCATGAAATGCCCATGGTGCTATCACAATCAAAAACAACCATTCCCCTAGGGAGTGTCCTATTGCCCTTCTGAGTCTAGCAACATTTGTGTTTCAGTACTCCTGCAATCGGCGAGGCAAAGTGCCCTAACTTGTTTGCACTTGTGGCACTTCTGGGATGCTGGGCCATTTGTAGGGAAAATCGGCACTTGTGCAATAGGGCAAGTTGCCCCTCATAGGGTTTACTTCTCAAACAGTCCCTATATTGTAGACCTTGGCTACATTCTATTTCTTGAAGGGTTGTTGTTGGTGTCCATGGTTGTTTCTGGATGAATCATCCGCCTTCCTCTTGTTATCAGACTTTTCCCCTAAGTTACGGGAATTTCTGAATCCATCATGTGATTGGCCAACTCAATTGGTCTCAGATCAGCTCGTGGGCTTGGAAGACTTCACATTCCCATAGATGTTATCAGGAAGTCCAAGAGAGATTGACTTGTTGATCTTCTCATTCTTACTAGCACAAAACTTGGTAATATCAGGGGTTAGCTCTTGGAAACGTATTTGTGTATGCTGGAACATCGTTTTTTTGTCTTTGACCTTTAGAGTTCTAACAACTAATTTTAGTTTCTGGATCTCACCAGTGGACCAATATTGTCCGTCATTTTCTTCTTGAGTCACTTCGCAAGTCCATTGCATATGCCTTAGGGGACCTAAAAGTTCTTATTCTGGGACCGTTCCACCAAGTCAAAGCAACAACTAACAGAGTGCAGGTGAGTAGGCAAAACTTTACCTGATAGTTCTCAATCACACAACCACTAATATTTGAAAAACTGACTCCTCTCTGTGTCAATCAGCCGAGTTAAGAAACCGACCATTGCCTTTAGTTCTTTGAAGTAGTCAAAGGTTGGACATATTCTTAAAGTCAGCATTAGTAACAAGGGCGTGTTTGTAGTTATTGCACTCATTCCTTCTGGTATTCCGTGCAGAAAATCGTGTATGCACTCCATTGTGAGATTTCGCTAAACTGGAGCTTGATCAATCTTAGATTGGTCGGATTTGGAAGTCATGTTGTTTGGGTTGGTGTTCGTATCGTGGGGGTATTCTGTCCTGCTGGTCGATAGGTGCCTGATTTGTCTAGAGTTACAAAAGATAAAAACGTGAGGTTATAATCATGGCAGGAATATAAGAATGTACCGATGAGGACAACAAAACTCAAGAGTGGTATATACATAAACACATCTATTTCATTTATAACTTGGAAATTTTTACATGAAATAGTTGTTGGTACACAAAATACAATAAAAAATAAAATCTAAGGCTATGCTAACGGGGAAAACCCCTAATACTTAACATGCATGTACAATGACCTAGCAAGATAAAATAACATAAATTACTAGACGTGACTGTCAGCATCCCCAAAGCATCTTGGTGATCTGGAATCCTAGCATCTGGTCTTGAGCGTCTAGCTCTCCACCTGCATGCTTTGGTGTGCTAAACAAACCTCAGCCTACATGTTCATCTTCATGCTCTCGCTCATGTCTTCATCAACTCGGAGAGGTCTCTTGCTATCACCGCTGTGCCTGGCGCCTACAATCAGACTCTCAAAGCGCTGCTATCTCAGCCTACTATGTTTGAAAATTAGTCTCATACACCTGGTGTTGTGTCTGAATGAGAGTACTCTGCAGCTAGTTACTTTTGCCTTGATGTGCATATGGAAGTATGAGGTTTCGTGTGCTTCACACATGAATCACGATGGAGTCTGAGAAGTCCTATGGGGTTGCCTGGATAATCCTATCGACTGTGAAGCCCAAGCCTCTCGGGAGCATAGTCCTCTCCTGTCCACCATCCATAACTATCTCCTAGAAGAGTCATAATATCCCTAATAAAATAAAGTTAAGTCGACTCGCTGAGAGTCCAATCGCGACTGCTTTGATATACGTATTCCTAAGCATCCCTATAGTAAGGCATACAAGTCTGGATATCATGTCTAGGAGCTCAGCAAGCTCTGTAACCCTATTATTGACCTCTCCCATGGTCATAGGAGCTACCTCAAGAACTGTCTCTGCCGGATCTATCCAAGTATCCCTAATACCGTACCTAACATCTCTAATCCCCTGTCCCCTCTCTTCAGCATCTACCGTGTTGACAAACCCATAATATATCCCCCGACCTCCGTTAGGTCTAGCAGTAGAACTCTCTCGATATATATTTGGAGCCTAATGTGGACAAACACAAACCTCTTTACGAGGTTGGTTGCTCAGGGACTAGAGGGATATCATCCCTACGGTCAACAGGTGGTGGTATGTATAGAGGTGGTGGTAGTAGAGGTGATGGTAATGCGGCAGTAACTGCATCAATAAGGGCCTAAGTGGAGGTTATCCTGAGTGTCTGAACTTGGGTTAGACACCCAGATGATGGTAGTAATGGTGATGGCACAGGTGGTGGTGATGAATGTGCAGGTAGAGCTATGCACCTAGCAAGGCGCTCTCCTGCAGAGGGTGGTGATAGCGAGATAGGTTGTGATGGTGATGGAGTAGTCATGGCCAGAAGCCTCTCAACCTCTGCCTCTGGTGGAAGGGATATGGAAGCCTGAGGCCGGATGGTAATCCTAGCCCCAATAGTAATGTCAGTGGAGGGTGGTGGTATAGCAGGGTCTGTTCCCTCAGGTGGGGAAACAGGCTCATCAGTTGGTAAAACAATAGTAGAGTCAGCCGGAGCTAAGTGCTCCTCCTCCTCCTCCTCGTCCTCCTCATCCTCATCATCGGCGTCATCCCCAGATGAATCACCGTCATCATCATCTCCATCATCTCCCCCGTCCATAGGATAGTCAACCGAATCATCCTCTGTCTCATCATCCTCATACTCCTCTAGATCCTCCTCGAGATCCGACTCAGTAATATACCTAGGTGACTCAATAGTATGGTGAAATCAACTAGGAGGTATAGTCTCCTCGAGTCTGGGAATAACAGCATGCTCATCCTCCAATGGTATGTACTCGGGGTATACAAGCTCTAGCACGTAATCAGGATCATGTGCCTATGCGAAAATAGGCTCACGCTCATCCTCGTCCTGAGGAACTGGCGGTGTCTGTAGATCCTCTAGGCCTCGTATGTAATCTGGTGATGGTAGAGCTACCGGCTGTATAGGGAGTCCATCGTATCTATATAAGATGACCCATGGAATGCCTCCCTCAGATACCTCCTCATCATCGGCTCCCAGAAGGCTCTGTCAGGCTCAGAGTCGGTGTAGACGGAAGTGTAGGTAATAGTGGACAATGCAGAAGACATGATTGCTGCAAAAGAACAAATAACTTATATAAGTATTACTTATAAGAGAGATCGGTATGATATGTCTATAAGCTTTAATTATAAGAGTGGTATCTATGTTATATCTATAAGACTCTTATAGTACTATACGTAATATAATTTATATACGTATGTCAATCATGTAAGCACTTAGTAATTACTAATGCTAAATAGCGTATATCACTATAGATATATCCTAGACTGCCAAAAACTCAAAGTAATAGTATACGAAGCTTTATACCAAGTTTGGAAATGTTTTAATGGACTTAATAGTGTTTACATGGAGACCAAACCTAAACCTTTAAAACTCCTTTCGGTTTCGAAAATTTTTGCAAATTTTTTCGAAAATATATATTTTTTTCGAACATTTTTTTTGAAAAAAAAATTTCAAAATTTTTTTCTAAACTTCTTTTTTTCGTAAATTTTTTATGTGTATAAATTTTTTTTCGAATTTTTATTATAAAAATTTTCTCGATATTTTTTATAAAAATGTGTAAAAATTTTCGAAATTTTTTTTCGTAAATATATTTTTTTTTCGAAAATTTTTACACATTTTTATAAAAAATATCGAGAAAATTTTTATAATAAAAATTCGAAAAAAAATTTATACACATAAAAAATTTACGAAAAAAAGAAGTTTAGAAAAAAATTTTGAAAATTTTTTTTCAAAAAAAATGTTCGAAAAAAATATATATTTTCGAAAAAATTTGCAAAAATTTTCGAAATTTTTTCAAAAAATTTTCGAAAAAAAAAAAAATTTTCAAAATTTTTTATAAAAATTTCGAAATTTTTTTTTTCGAAAAAAAGAAAAATATATTAAAACCACAGGGACGATTTTTGAAACTTCCTCAAACGATCGTTAGCTAAATTGACTAACGTTGTCACATAATAACTAACGGTACAAACGTTTTGTTCAAGTTGAAAAATAATTTGAAAGTACATTGGTCATATCGGTAATAAAAAAGTAAATGATTCATTGTGGTAAGTTTCAGAAAGTAGGTTGGTATTCTATGACTTTTACCCTAAAAAATAAAATAAAAGTCAAAAAAATATAATTCTTTTTTCTAAAATTGTTTTTTTATCATTTAGGACTGCTAGAAATTAAATTTACATTTTTAGGGTTAAAATTTGATTTATTTGCTTAAATATCGCATTTTTAAATTCCCGTTATCGTTTTTAGCTTTAATCTGTAATTGCTTTAATTGTTTGCTTGCCTTTAATTGCTTTTGCGTTTAATTTGTAGTAATAGAATCCAAAATCAAAAACTTAAATGACAATCAAACTCGATTCCCGACAAGAACGTGAATTTCCATTCACCTCTCACCGAGGAGAACGATACCCGTGTTGATTACTTATTATTCTTTCCTAAGAATAATTTGTATGATACTTTGCTTACGTATACGTATATGTATTTTTATAAATATATATATTATATTAAGAGGGGTTTTTGAACGAACATCAATGACTCTACCTGTTTAATGTTGCTTGAGGATGTGAGAGGTTCAGCAAACCTAACTTTCTTGACCTTGTTTTTGGGTGAGACATCAACCTTTTTTGCACTAAGATTAATCACATTAGGACATGTATCTCAAACATATACAAGTAACTCCTGAATTCATTGGGCATGCTTACAGGCAAAGTCTAACTCTTTATCTAAAGGTTGTTCTGCTTTAGCTTGTTTGACTATTCCTCGAAGAATATCAGCTTGTTCCTGAGTGTACTTAAGGTAATCTATGTGAGCTTCCCTATTTTGCAATAATCTAGGAGCCAAAAGTTCTAAGTCTAGCTTGAACATTCCTGGAACAATAGTGTTGGTAGATGGTATTTGTGCAACATAATCCATAATTTCTTTTCCTTTTACTTTTTGTAAATTGTTTTTTAATGACGTTATCACAAAAACCTTATCTTGAAGTTGAGCTTTTAAATCCTCATTTTCTGCATATTTTAAGTTCGGTTTATCAATTAAAGAGTCAATTTGTTCTTTAGTACGAACACGTGTCTTTTTTATTGAGTCAAATTGCTCTTTAAAAACCTGTTTCACATGATTAATTTCATTACTAAGACGCTCGTTTTCCGAAAGTAATTTTGCCACACTATTCTCCAGTTCCACATTTTTGGTCTCTATTTCACAATAATTATACTTGACATTATCTTCCTTGAACTTTTCTCTCATTGATTTTATTATATCCTTCAATTTACAAATGGTACTATCTTTGCCTTGAAGTTGAGCTTTCAAATCATTATTTTCAAAAAATTCTGGAATTTCGAGAGCATTTTGATTATTACAAGAATCATCTTTTTAATAAATTTGTTGATTAAGTTGTATTGACAATTCAATAGAAATACAATGTTTTTCAAGTTGTGAGTAACTTTTTAAAATATCATTAAACGCATTTTGTGATTTCAAAAACTCAGCCTCAAGATTGAAACACTTATCACAAGATTCTTTTCTCTTTCTATCCATATTGACAGATTCACCAAACAAAGACATATAATTCATCACAGTTAAAAGAACATCTTGAGACATGATTTGTTGTAAGAGTTGATCATTTTCCAAAAGTAATTCTTTTTTAACAATTTCCAAACATTGTTTGTCAACTGAAGACTGTTGAACAGCAGCGTCCATTTGGTCAAAAATTATCTGTACTTCCATTATTTCATTTAGAAGATCTCTATCAAACACATTGAAGATGTCTTTTAAAGATTTTAGAAATGGAATAATTTCGTTGTTAAAAATAGCTTTCGTATGTTCAAACCCCATTCACCTTCTATACGAGCATCAGGTGTAGTCCTTATCTTCACCACATTGTCAAACCTGGCAAGGTGAAATTTAAGCTTTTTAAGGCTTTCATTCACCAAGCTAACCTTAGGAAGTTCCTTAGGAGCTTCTATTTTAACAGGGGACGCATAAGAAGGTTTACTGGTAGGATTGGACATACGCAACCAGAAAGCTTGTTCAGCCGACAATTCTTGTTGTGAAGTAAAACGTTTCCCAAAATCATCAGATAGTCTATTTAATTTTTCATAATCAATAGGTTTATGAGAAATGTTTTGTTTAATGGCCTCTGGATCCTTTTCTTTTTCAGACATTTTTAATCGACTCTCTTCTTCCAAAATCAATATTTCCTCATCATTAATCACAAGCATAGCAACATGTTTAGCAGATATAACACGACCATCATACAAGGTTGGTTTAATCCGATGAGCTTTCTTAAGGTAAAACGGATTTTGATAACCTAGAGCTTGTTTGTGTATATTATCATAGAATGCTTGTGGTTTAGTTAACATGTGCACTGTTTGAGCAGATTACCCACTTTAAAAATAATATTATCAAGTTTCTTTATCTTGTTTTCCAAATCAATTTCGTTTTCCATATATTTATCTTCCTTTTCTTTGGATTCACTTTTAAAAACAGTGAATGTTTGCAATAAACATTCCTTTTCTTTGATTTGTTTAGAAAGATTTTGCTTAAGTGAGTCAACTTGTTCTTTCAGTGCAAGTTTCTCTTTAATCATATCATCCATTTGAGAATCAATCATTTTTTCACGACTGCTTAAATCAATATTAAGACGTTGTTCAAAAGTTTTAACTCGTTCTTTATATCTCTCTAGCTCAGCGGTTACTGATTCACTATTCTGTTCCTTATTAGCCTTTCCCAATTATTTACATGATTAATCATTTGTTCTGACATTTGTTCTATCATAGATAAGATCATTGAATCTTGTTGTGCCTACAAATTAGTATCTTGAACATTTTCCTATTGTGTTTCTTTCAAATATTGTGAGTACAAAATGATATTGCTATCACTATGTATCTCATTATTTGTAAAATCCACAGTTGATGTTTGTTCAAAATGTTGCATTGCATGCACACTTTGATTTTTCATATCATTAAGATAGGTTTCAGAATGAGGTACCTCTGAGATAACGTCAGAACCATAGTTGGAAATGTTGGCCATGAGAAACGCTTTTGCATTCGAGATATCATCACAGTAAGTATTCATAAAGTATCAAGACCTCTGTTCTGAAAAGAAGCATTGTAACAATCGTTTTTTTAATGGTCATTTTACGGGACGTCATCTACATTCATTATTTATTTTTGTCTCGTACGTGTTTGCTTTTCATTTTAACCGTTAAGTTAATTAGCGGTAAGCTAAAAATTATCATTAAACGTTAATGGGGCATCAAACAATTAAATGTTTACGTCAAGCAAGTGTTAGATAATTATTTAAAGGATAATTATTACTTTGCAACATTTTATTTTTATTGGTTACGTAAAGTGTTTACGTTTCGCGATAAAATACGTTTAGGCATACCCGGAACCACCAAAACTTTTCTACGCTTCAACAAATACCCATTATTATACCCAATACTCAAAGTTTTATAAAACTTCACCCATGGTAACATTGTTAGTCAAATTGTACATAAAATAAAACAATTAGAACATATAATTTACAAGTATTACATTTATATTTAATCATTACATCATTTAAACTTCAAGTATAGCTAGATATTATATAAAAAATATCAAAGACACAACTAGTGCTCATCCCCTATTTCGGATGAGAATTGCTCCCAAGGAGACCAAGAGCACACAATGGACCAACTTAAACTTGTACAAACTATGACTCATTAAACCTTAATGACTTTCAACTAGTTTTGACCAAGACTTTCCCTAAAAACCCTCATCTTGTCTTAAGACTCCTAATAGTGGTCTTTGACTAGTCCTAGTAGTATATATAAGACTTATACTAGAAGAGAAAACACATACACTCATTCCTTAATCAAAACAACACAAAATCTCTCTTGTTTCCTTCTCCTAACCTACGGCCAAACACCAACACCATACACAATCCATACAAATTTATTTACCACACTTTCAAGTGTTTAAACAACATATCTAAGATATACCAAGAAGGTTTGAAGGTTTAGTTAAGCATTTACAAGGGTTAATTAAGAAAGGTTTAAGATTAAGGTTTTATTGGATTTAGGGTATTCTAAGTATTGGAAGCTTGGGTTTAATATCTAAACTAGGGTTTAGATCTTGTTGTTCATCATCCTACTTCATACTAAGGTTATCTAGAACCTTTAAACTCTTAACATTTGTGATTTCATATGTATATTATGTTTATATAGTGAATCACCATCTAGGAATATTATTAACATGTACAATGGATTTTTACATTTGTTCATGGTTGGATAACTGTCGTACATGTTATATTAATGTTAAGATCATGTTATAATGGAAGTATGAGCTTTATACAAGTATGGTTTGGTTATAAAAAGTATATGTGAACTAGTTACTTTAAAAGTTACTTATTAAATATTATGAACAAATAAGTATGTAGACTTGTTGATCTTGTAATTCTTGGACATATTGTTGGACTTATACATTAGAGGACTATAAATATACACAAGGTTGTGTATTGATCACAATAGAGGACTTGTAATAAATCACACATGCCAAAAAGTTATAAAAACAAGTTTTAAACACATATTAACCAAAACCTCAAAAGTTTGTGTTTTTATTTCAAAAATAACGTATGTATTTTATATTTTTATAAAATACTACAAGTTACAAGGATCGTAGGCATGTAGAGAACTCGAAAAACCGATTTATAACGAAGGAGATACGGCATTTGCAAGTTATACGATAATAAACGCGTTTATAAAAGAAATTTTATAAAAACTTATTACAATTCACCTCTGATATAAATGATTGGTTATTTTTCTCAGAAAGTACATATTTTTAGGATTCCAAAACATTAAGAATCATAATTTTTGGATCAATAACGAAGGAGTTATGGATTTTTCATGTTTACGATAATTAAAGTTTATAAAAATAATTTTATAAACTATGAACAGTAAAAATCACTATTCATCTCAGATACATTTTGGAAAATACATTAGTTAGATAAAACTTTTAATTACGAAGACGTGCTCGAAAGAATCACTAAAATCGGAGTTAAAACGAATAAGATACGACGTTTACGAGTTTACGATAGTTAAATTTATAAAAATAAATTTATAAAAGTGCATGAACAGTAAAAAGTACTGTTCACCAGAGGACTCAAAATATGAAAATGTAATATTTTGATACATCGTCTTAATACGAAAGCGTGGACGTAAAGAACGTAAGAAACGGACTTAAAACGATAAAGTTTCGCCATTTTTACTAAAGTCATATTTATAAACATTTTAACTTTATAAATATGATTTCACAAATACAATTAGATGGTGATGTAGCTATATATAATTATATATGGCATTAGTTATTCAAAGTACTTAGTAATTATACGACCTATATTTAATTAGGTTGCACAAGGACACCTACGTGATGTTTTTCACGCATCTGATATACTTTGTTATTCATTCACTCGAGGTGAGTTTATAGCCCATCTTTCACTTGTTTTACATTTACTTTATAAATCTCGGGGGAGAATACATGCTCGTTACAACTTGTTTACATATTCATCTACAATCTCTTTTACATACTCGATTGCATACTTGATTTCGTAACTTGGTTACACGCTCATTTATATACACATTGACAAAACTGTTTACATACTCATTGTAAACTCGTTACAACTTTGTTATACACTCATTTGCATATCTCACGGTGAGATACAATACTTTTTTTACTTATGGACGCAACAACTATACTTTACTCTTATGATTACGGATTAGCTTAAGTTGCATGAACTGTAAATTACTCGGAGGGTAAGCGCGAATGTTATAAAATAGATCTATTCGGGATTGACAATCCCCGTTCGGGTGATTAGCTATCACTAGACAAACGAACGTTATACCATGTCGTAGCACAACTGGATTGTTGTCTACAGGGCCAACAACTACATACTCATGAACTCTTACTATGCCTTGAATATAGTGGCATACATATAAGTCTACGTCACAGTTTCATGAACTTAGGGGTGAAATCGTAATCACACATGGTGACAATTGTATTGGATACAATGGTCATGCATACTTTACAAAAAGCTTTGGTTCAACTATACTAAACTTTTTGTGACTATCGTATGGGATACAATAGTCATACACATCTTTGATTTCAACATTTATGCATACAATTTTGGTAACTATTATAACAATTGAAATGGTCATATACTCTTTACAAATCTTTGATCCAACATTTGTACTTACAAAAATTTATGAACTCATCAACTTTATGTTGACAATTTTAAGCATGTTTTTCTCAGGTGAATTAGATGCTTGACATACATGATGTGCATTTAAGTATAGACTATACAAGACTACATTCATGGATTTCTACAAACAAATCTCGTTGTATTATTTCAGTCTTACATTATTGATGCAAACTTTGGGACCAACGTTATAATAAATTTAGATTTTGGTTAAATCAATAAGATCACTTTTCAAACGACTCATTTAGAGGTCGCTCTATTATATCTTGTGCAATGTACTTATGAAGTAACACTCTCGAACATAATTCCATTGCGACCTAATTTGGGGGTGTTACAGATTGGTATCAAGAGCCAAGGTTATAGAGAACCAGGTCAAATGTTTTGCTTGGACTATAACCATTTTCAAAAACTTTGCATCATGCAAAAGTTTTTAACGGGACATACATACACTATTTGTTTGCATTAGTTGGTCATACTAGATGCTTACATGATTAATATACGTGTTTATATTATAGTACGTATATTACTACTGGTCTTATATAATATACTTATATAAGTTTAATTTTTCTTGTTATAGTAGTCATGTCGCGTTTATGATTTTATGAAATCTGATGCGTATTATATTTTCTTGTGATTTTGAAGAAAATGGCACTAAAGAAAAGAACCACGAGGGCATCACCAGCCACAACAACCACCACACCGGTCACCAATGCCCGGCTTAAGGCATTGACCGACCAAGGCATTACCGGTGCATTGGCAGCACATGACACTGACAGAAGCAAGAATGGCGTTGACAGCCATAATTCGGGAACGGGTGTAAGGATACAAGCTCCTCTTGCTCGTAAGTGCACTTACCCAGATTTCATGAAATGCAAACCCCTATATTTTAAGGGTACTGAAGGAGTTGTCGAGTTGACTCAGTGGTTTGAAAGAATGGAAACTATGTTCCATATAAGCAACTGCATTGTGGAAAACCAAATCAAGTTTGCCACTTGTACTCTTCTTGGAAGTGTTCTAACATGGTGGAACGCCCATGTTAGGACTGTTGGTCACGATGTTGCGTATGCAATGACCTGAACAAACCTAAAAAAGATGATGACCGACAAGTACTACCCAAGGGGCGAGATTAAGAAGCTTGAGGTTGAGATGTGGAACCTGAAGGTTAAGGGTACCGATGTGGTAGGCTATAACCAACATTTTCAGGAACTAGCATTAATGTGTGCTAGGATGTTCCCTGAAGAGTCGGATAAGTTCAAGAAATATGTCGGTGGTTTATCCGACTTGATTAACAGAAGTGTAATGACATCTAAGCCTAAGACAATGCAAGATGAAATTGAATTTGCAACTGAACTGGTGGACAAAAAGATCGGCACTCTTGCTGAACGTCAAGTTGAGAATAAGAGGAAACTTGATAACAACAACCAAGTTTAACAACAACCTCCCAAGAAGCAAGGTGTGGCTATAGTTTATACCGCTGGGTCTGGTGAAAGGAAGGAGTATGCTGGAACTCTACCATTATGCAACAAGTGCAAGTTTTATCACAATGGCTAGTGCACTGTAAAGTGCGCAAACTGCAAGAGAGTTGGCCACTTGATCCGAGATTGTAGGAGTCTGCTGCTACTAACAATCAGAGAAACCTCACTTGTTATGAATGTGGGAATTAAGGGCACTACAAGAGTGATTGTCCAGAATTGAAGAACCGAAACCATGAAAACCAAGCTGAAGGTACTGAAGCACGTGGAATGGTGTATGCCTTTGGAGGAGGAGAAACCGTTCAAGACCCTAACAACATTGAAGATGAGATCGAAACTTAAAAGACAAAGTTGTCTAGCTTCGCCTAGTGATCCCTAAGTTGGAACTATCTTAGACTTTATCTCCTTAGGATTTCTTGTTGTATTTCTCTTAAATTTCCGTTGTACTAAATGATTTCAAGTATCTATCAAATTAACGTATTATGAACGTCAATTTTACTTTAACTCTTAATTTTTTTTACAAATCACTCCCACAATTATTATGAAATTATAACACATTTTTAACGAAAATGAGCATCACATCGTTATCCCTCAAATATACATAGTTTGATCACCTATATATAATTCAGGAAGGACCATGCCCATGCTGAGAGTAGTCATCTTAAAACTTCTTGTCAAGAAACAATTTTCTATTTATATCAAGTTTTGTGTGCGTATTCATAAAATGTATTTATCACGAGGAACCAAACTAATAATCATAATAACTAAGTAAACTCTTACACCACCGTACCATATAAAGTCGACATCATTTTATACAAAATCCTATGTCCAAAAGTCAAGACACATCCGTAGTCACCCTAGGACGATCCACTAACAAGTTTACACGCCATTAAGGAATATACCAATACACCATTTTCAACGTCTAAGTAATACCATAGAGCTTAGTAGTTACGACACCACCATAGATATAAGTTCGTTATCACCCTAAGAGAAATGTTATAACTGAAGCGCTAAGCAGAAGGGAACGAATAAGCCCACTAGAAGCCAAGCCTTGGTCGCAATAATAAATATTAAACCAACGTCACTAATCTTTAACGCTCAAGTAAAGCAATTTAGAAGGGGAATGCAAACGAGTTACTAAGCATGGTAACGAAATATTCGAAAGACATAAATAAAAATAACAAATATATTTGTTCCCACAACATCCGTTTATTATCTTAGAAATAAGATTACATAAGAACATAAAGGAAATACAAGTTTTATTACAACCCTTCCCTAGCAATAATATTTATTTCTTCCAAAGTAGACCCACGCCAATAGCTAGGACGATGATCGATGCGAGAATCACGAGAATAAAGGCCAGATACTGAAAATCTTCTTCGTATGGGACATAGGCAAGATAAATGCCGAGTGCTATCGCGCTCGCCATCACCAAGAGTGTAATGACATGCAACATTTTTGAGGATTGGATAAGAGAAAATTTAAGTGAAAGATTTAGTGTTGTATGGAGAAATAGAGGATAAAAAATTGGTATTTAAAGGGAGGGGTGACCGTAGGTCACTGTTCATTTATAAAAAACAAAACTACCCACACCTCTTCATTAATACCATTCCGAAAGGCAACTCAAACTGAATTTCAGAACGAATTCTTTTAACAGGAGGAGTCTGTAACAATCCGTATTTTCAGGTAATTTTACAACGTCATTTAATTCACTATTTATTTTTAGTCTCGTACGCGTTTGCTTTTAATTTTAATCGTTAAGTTAAATCGCGTAAGCTAAAAATTATCATTCAACGTAAACGGGCATCAAACAATTAGATGTTTACGTCAAGTAAGTGTTAGATAATTATTTAGAGGATAATTATTAAATTTGAACATTTTATTTTTATTGATTACGTAAAGTGTTTACGTTTCGCGATAAAATACGTTTAGGCATACCCGGAACCACCAAAACTTTTCTATGCTTCAACAAATACCCATTATTATACCCAATACTCAAAGTTTTATAAAACTTCACCCATGGTAATATTGTTAGTCAAATTGTACATAAAATAAAACAACTAGAACATACAATTTACAAGTATTACATTTATATTTAATCTTTACATCATTTAAACTTCAAGTATAGCTAAATATTATATACAAAATATCAAAGACCCAACTAGTACTCATCCCCCCTATTTCGGATGAGAAGTACTCTCAAGGAGACCAAGAGCATATAATAGACTAACTTGAACTTGTACAAACTATGGCTCATTAAACCTTAAGGACTTTCAACTAGTTTTGACCAAGACTTTACCTAAAAACTCTCATCTTGTCTTAAGACTCCTAATAGTGGTCTTTTACTAGTCCTAGTAGTATATATAAGAACACATACACTCATTCCTTAAGCAAAACAACATAAAATCTCCCTTGTTTCCATCTCCTAACCTACGGCCAAACACCAACACCATACACAATCCATACAAATATTATTTACCACAGATTCAAGTGTTCTAACAATATATCTAAGATATACCAAGAAGGTTTGAAGGTTTAGTTAAGCATTTACAAGGGTTAATTAAGAAAGGTTTAAGATTAGAGTTTCATTGGATTTAGAGTTTTATAAGTATTGGAAGCTTGGGTTTAATATCTAAACTATGGTTTAAATCTTGTTGTTCATCATCCTACTTCATACTAAGGTTATCTAGAATCCTTAAAATCTTTACATTTGTGATTTAATATGTATATTATGTTTATATAGTGAATCACCATCTAGGAATATTATTAACATGTACAATGGATTTTTACATTTGTTTATGGTTTGATAAACTTTGTCACATGTTATATTAATGTTAAGATCATGTTATAATGGAAGTATAAGCTTTATACAAGTATGGTTTTGTTACAAAAAGTATATGTGAACTAGTTACTTTAAAAATTACATATTAAAGATTATGAACAAATAAGTATGTAGACTTGTAGATCTTGTGATTCTTGGACTTATTGTTGGACTTATACATTAGAGGACTATAAATATATAGAAGGTTGTGTATTGATCACATTAAAGGACTTGTAGTAATTCACACATGCCAAAAAGTTATAAAAACAAGTTTTAAACACATTTTTAACAAAAACATCAAAACTTTCTGTTTTAATTCGAAATATATTATTTTATATTTTATAAAATACTACATCTCATGAGGATTCTAAATATGTTAGGAACTCAAAAATCTGATTTATAACGAAGAAGTTACGTAATTTACGAGTTTTCAATAAAATATGTTTTTATAAAAATAGTTTTATAAAAACTCTACAACTTTCAAATCTTATAAAAATAACTTATTATTTTTCACAGAAGGTATTCATTTTTAGGATTCTAAAACCTTAAGAATCATAATTTTTCTATCAATAACGAAGGAGTTATGGATTTTTCATGTTTACGATAATTAAAGTTTATAAAAATAATTTTATAAACCATGAACAGTAAAAATCACTATTCATCTCAAATACATTTTGGAAAATACATTAGTTAGATAAAACTTTTAATTACGAAGACGTGCTCGAAAGAATCACTAAAATCGGAGTTAAAACGAATAAGATACAACGTTTACGATAGTTAAATTTATAAAAGTGCATGAACAGTAAAAGTACTGTTCATCAGAGGACTCAAAATATGAAAATGTAATATTTTGATACATCGTCTTAATACAAAAGCGTGGACGTAAAGAACGTAAGAAACGAACTTAAAACGATAAAGTTACACCATTTTTACTAAAGTAATATTTATAAACATTTTAACTTTATAAATATGATTTCACAAATACAATTAGATGGTAATGTAGGTATATAGAATTATATATGGTATTAGTTATTCAAAGTATTAGTCTTTTTTTTTCAGTATAAACCTATAATTAATTAGGTTGCACTCGGACACCTACGTGACGTTTTTCACGCATCTGATATACTTTGTTATTCATTCACTCGAGGTGAGTTTATAGCCCCTCTTTAACTTGTTTTACATTTACTTTACAAATCTCGGGGGAGAATACACGCTCTTTACAACTTGTTTACATATTCATCTACAATCTCTTTTACATACTCGATTTAACTCATTTATATACTCATTTACATGATGGATTACAAACTTGGTTACATGAACGTTTACAAACTCATTTACATGGTTGATTACAAACTCGTTTACATACTCATTTTCATATCTCGCAATGGGATACAATACTTGTTTTTACTTATGGACGCAACAACTATACTTTACTCTTATGATTACGGATTAGCTTAAGTTGAATGAACTATAAATTACTCGGATGCTAAGCGCGAATGTTATAGAATAGATCTATTCGGGATGGACAATCCCCGTTCGGGTGATTAGCTATCACTGGACAAACGAACGTTATACCATGTCGGAGCATGACTAGACTGGTGTCTACAAGGCCAATAACTACATACTCATGAACTCTTACTGTGCCTTGAATAAAGTGGCATACATATAAGTCTACGTCGCAGTTTCATGAACTTAGGGGTGAAATCATAATCACACATGGTGACTATTGTATTGGATACAATGGTCATGCATACTTTACAAAAAGCTTTGGTCCAACTATACTCAACTTTTTGTGACTATCATATGGGATACAATAGTCATACACATCTTTGATTTCAACATTTATGCATACAATTTTGGTAACTATTATAACGATTGAAATGGTCATATACTCTTTACAAATCTTTGATCCAACATTTATACTTACAAAAATCGATGAACTCACCAACTTTATGTTGACACTTTTAAGCATGTTTTTCTTAGGTGAATTAGATGCTTAATATACATGATGTGCATTGGAGTCTAGACTATACAAGACTACATTCATGGGTTTCTACAAACAAATTTTGTTATATTATTTCAGTCTTACATTATTGATGCAAACTTTAGGACCAACGTTATAATAAATTTAGATTTTGGTTAAATCAACGAGATCACTTTTCAAACGACTCATTTAGAGGTCATTCTATCATATTTTATGCAATGCACTTATGAAGTAACACTCCCGGACATAATTCCGTTGCGACCCAATTTGGGGGTGTTACAAGCATTGTTTGGAATGATTGTCTGAATAGCTTGACCATCTGGAACCCCTGGATCTGCAAGAAATGCGAGTTGCTCTTCATCTAAAATTTGTTCTGCTTCTTGAGCTTCAGCTAACATTGCTTTATCCTTATACCATGCTACATTCCTTGGTCACTTAGGCTGAGTGCATTGCCTAGCCATATTTCCTTCACCTTGACAATTGTAGCATTTAACAACCCTTGCTTGTCCACTTGCATTGTTCCCCTAGAACTAGTATCATTAATCTTATACCCAGTACCAGAATAATTTTGCTCTTGTCTCCCCTGAACTTATTGCACTGTGACCCTGTCATCTTGAATAGTGGCTTGGTTTCTTAGATTTGATGAAGTTCTAAGTTGATTATTGGTTAAGGGGAACCTTAAGGAAGCTACAGCCGTTAGAAAAGCCACTGCCTTGTTGAGATAAGCAATTGGATCATCTCCTGGAGAGAATACAAGAACAACAAAACCTGAGTCCACAAAAGGTAACTCAGTCATTGGTTGTGTAGTAACTTGAGGTTATTGATAAGCAATTTGTGGAACATATAAGGTTTGATGATTCATTTGAGACTGATATGGATATGATGGTGGAACAGATGACTAATTGAATTGAGGTTATGATGGATAGGTAGATGAGTAATGTTGATTGGGATGAATTAATCCATACTAAGATGGTGGAAATTGTTGTTGAAGTTGAGGATTGTTGTATGAAGACTGATAAGTGTTGAAGTGAGGAGGTGTCGTCTGCTGATTTGCAACTAATGCAAGTGGATATTGAGTACGTTCACGCAGAAGACGGACTTCATTTACATGGAGTTCGTGTTGTTCAAGATATGCATGAAGCTGATCAAAGTTGGTAGTATGCAAATCCTTTACAAGCTTGACATCAGTCACAAACTTACTCCATTCCGGTGGAAGACTGTTTAAGAACTTGGTATTAACTTGAAATTGCTCTATTTTCATGTTATAAATGTTCATGTCATTAATCAGGTGAGTGAATTTCAAGTAATACTTATGAAGTGATTCCCCTTGATGTGAGTAAACTTATCAAATGCATCATACAGTTTACACTCTCTTTCCTGCTTAGTCAAAGAGGTACATTGCATTAGTAATTGAACTCTCTCCCATAAATCTTTAGCAACTCTGTGATGATTCACAAGTGAATAGATATTAGTTGGTAGACCTTAAAGAATGATATTTGTTGCCTTTATATCACAATCAGCTTGAATTTTCTCAGCAGCAGATAATTCAACATATTTCTTTGTTCTGGTCACTCTATTCTCTTCAACACTAGGCCAAATGAGTGGACCATTTTCAACTGATTCCAATATCATTCTTTCGTGCTCTCTATTTTGCATGTAAAGTTCCATTCAAATCCAAGAATCATACAAGTCCTTGTCCAACATTGGGGGACGATTGTCAGCACCGGAGAGTATCATGTACTCAAAAAGAGTATTCTTTTGTCCAAGTGGAATAATTGAATCCATGTTGATTTGATGTTTTTAGATTACTTGTGGATCAAACGGTGATTGAAAGTAATTGTGTTATTTAGTGAGTTGTCTTTTGAGTGTTTGTAAATCTTGAAACTACACGGGATTTTACAACTCTTGATAAAACCAGGAAGACAATTGAATGTTTTACGGGATTTTACAAATCGAAGAGATAAATCGTATAATTTACTTTAGCAAATTTGAATTGTTAACTTTAGTTCAAGTGAATTAATTTTCCTTTCAAAAGTTGTTAAATCGCCTTGTAAAGGGAAATTGTTAAATCGCCTTGGCTTGTAAAAAACTGCTAAATCGCTTTGCAAAGGAATATGCTAAATAACCTTATGAAAGAAAGCTGTTAAATCGCCTTGCAAAGGAGAATATGATAAATCTCCTTGTGAAGAGAATTTGATAAATTGACTTGTGAAGAGAATTTGTTAAATCGCCTTGTACTGAGATCTTGTTAATTCGTCTTCAACTAAGATCTTGTTAATTCGCCTTCAACTAAGACCTTGTTAATTCGCCTTCAACTAAGATCTTGTTAATTTGCCTTCAACTGCAGGTTGCTAAATTGCCTTTAACTGCAAATTGCTAATTCGCCTTGCACTTAAAGTTGCTAATTCACCTTGCACTAACAGTTGCTAAATTGTAACACCCCCAAATTAGGTCGCAGCGGAATAAGGGTCCGGGGCGTGTTACTTCATAGATCAATAACACAAGATATATATAGAACGACCAAAAAGTCGTTTAAAACCGATACATTGGATTTAACAAAGTATTTGTTACATAAGCCCGAAGCTTCACTTGTTCGATTGTTCAAAATACAAAGATTTCTAGCCCATAACAGATATACAAAATGTAATGCGACAAAATCTTTAATGCATGATATCCATTTTTAAACCCTCAAAAAGTGAAAACTTTTTGATTGGATTCGAACCAAAAATACTAGTAAAACGAGTAGATAAAACGCACACAAAACCTACACAAACACCCCCATGGCTCTTGATACCAATTATAGAATAATCTTAACACACGTATGGAAGGATTCACTTAGAGTTTTAGAGAGAGAAAGAGAGGTGGTTGGATGAACACTTAGAGAGAGAAAAAAAAAATGATACTATTAAGCCTTTAAGTGAAAATGTGACAAATGAATAACCAACACCCTCTCCAAGCAATGGAGAGGGTTGATATATGCCTAGCTAACCGTCTATGGGCATGTGGTATGGGCTTACAATGTAACTTTGTCCCCGGTTAGCTTTCTAACCTAATCTTACAACTGACTACGAGCTACGACTAACTATATTGGTAGTGACCGACACTTTTTCGTATTTCTAACAACACTAGTGATTTACAACCATGTTACGACATCAGGATTTGTTCACATAATATCATAGTATCCTTATAATAGATTTTCAGAATCATACTACCACAAAAGCATCAAAAAATAACACAAACGAGCATTCAAAACCATAAAATCAATTTGCACCCAAGAACAAACATTCAATATATGGATATCAAAGCATACACATATACAAGAATACATTTAACACATATCCTACACAAAACCCACAAAATTTCCTACTAAAACTCAAAAACCTAATTTTTGACACATAGAATCAAGCAAATCAAACGCATAGGTTATCTTCAACAAAAACTATTATGAACTAAGCATCACCACCCTAAAAGGAACAAAACCCCTCAATCAATTTCAGATTTGAGTCACTTTTGATTTATATGAACCCTAAATCAATTTTTAGGGTTTTAGAGATCAAAAACGAGATCAAGCAATTGGATTAAGAAATAGTCGGGTTAGGGTGTTGGGAACGCGTTTGAGGCAAGTAATAACTTAAGCACAAAATTAATTGGAATTCGAGTTGGAGGAGATGGCAAATCGTGTGAAGGTTTTAGAGAGAAAAGAAATATAAGTGTTGTGTTTGTATGTGTGGAAAAATGGAGAGGAGGTGTTTCATTTTATGCACAAATGCCCCCTTTACTTTAAAAACCTTTGCACTTTTCATATATAAGTTATTTTAGGCATTTTAAGTTAACAAGTTGGCACAAATAGTCCCTGTAGTTTTAACTAGCATACCTAACAACTTAAATTTGCACATATTCTCTCTAAGGCATAAACAAATAACATTTAAGGCACACATAAGCTAAACTTAATTAACTTTCCTTAAAAATTGATATTCCGTTATTGTTTAAAAACCTTTATTCCTTTTATCAAATGACTTTCTGAAGAAGATATTTGACATTTTCTCCCCCTCAAACAATGACCCGTTTTCTATTTAAAGAGTTGTAGTCGTTGTTTGAGAAGTCGAATGTCTTTGAAAAGCATTTTTCTGATGACTTAATGTTTTATTTTTGAAAATCAAACACCATGAAATAAGATTTCTCTTATTTTAACACATAAGCGCACTGACACGTACACTTATGGTATAAAGAAAGCACGGGTTGTGTTGCAAAGTAAACACAAGCCTTTGCATGGTCATAAAGTAGACCATGCCCGAGAATAAATTCCCGTTATGTGGTCAAGTTTTCTTTTTGAAATACTTGCCTTTAAGATGATGACTGGGTTGCTATCTGAAATAATAGCAAGCCATTTGGCATGTTTTGAAAACATTGAACTTCTGCTCGACTTCAATTACAGCCTCCGTATCATTATTAAATTGACATTTGAAAGACCGTAAATGAAATTCAATTTTTCAGAATACATGCCATTATTAACCTTTTTATATTTTTCCTCATTTTTTATTTTTTCTTTTGTTTTAAAGATTTTTAATTTTTGTATTTATTTTATAAAGTTTTTCCTGAAAATGAAAAAACTTTTTGGTTTTTCTGAATGTGTAAATTATATATACATATTATATACATGATATTTGAATAGGTACCACCACTATTCTTCAGCTTCATCTGCCAATTGTTTTAGGGTTTCCGGCATAAAACTTCGCATTCCCAGCTTGTTGATGAGAAATTCAATTCTTTCTCTGCCAAAGGCTTTAGTGAAGATGTCCGCCAGCTGATATTCTGAATTGACAAAGTAAAGCTCTACTACTCCGTTTTCTACTTGCTCTTTTATGAAGTGGAATCTGATGTCAATATGTTTTGATCGAGAATGTTGAACATTGTTGTAGCATAAGTGCAATAGCGCTTTTTGTTATCACAGTACATTGGAATTTTATTAAATCCAAGGCCATAGTCGGTAAGCTGTGATCTCATCCAAAGGACTTGAGCACAACAGCCAGACAAGGCTATATATTCAGCTTCCGTACTGGATATCGCAGTGCTTTTCTGCCTTTTTGATGACCAGCTAACAAGTCTGTCTCCTAATAATTACATACATTCAAATGTACTTCATCTAGTATCTTGGCAACCCGCATGATTAGCGTCTGCATAAGCTGTTAGAGCAATAGAAGAATCCTTTGGATACCAGAGTCCCCTATTAACGGTTCCTCTTAGGTATTTAAAGATTCTTTTTACAGCATGTAAGTGCTTTTCGGTAGGCTTTGCCTGATACCGGGCACACATGCAAAAATAACAAAACCCAAAATGTAAGTCTAGTCCTACTGGCTGTGGAGATACATAAGAGTGTTAACCATTCAACGATAGTGTATAGGGTTAATGGCTTTCCCTTGTGAATCTTCATCCAGTTTGGATTTCTCCACCATTGGAGTATCCACGGGGTCACTAGATTCCATACCATATTTTTTCAAAGATTCTAGAGCATATTTAGACTGGTTTATAAATATGCCTCTAGGACTTTGTAAAATCTGTAGTCCTAGAAAAATGATATTTTGCCCATCATCGACATCTTAAACTTTGAACACATTATTCTTGAAAATTGGTCATATAGTTCAGGTGTAGTAGACGCAAAATTATATCATCAACATATATTTGTACCAGGAGAATATCATTGCCTTGTCTTCTGATGAACAATGTGGGATCCACGGTTCCTTTAGAGAATTCTTGAGAGAGTAGAAACTTTGACAAAAGATCGTACTACGCGCGAGGAGCTTATTTCAACCCATAGAGAGCTTTCTTAAGCTTGTACACATGATTCGAATTCTCTTGATCCACAAACCTGTCCGGTTGGCTGACATAAACTTCTTCGTACAGAATGTCGTCTTAACATCTATTTGATAGACGATCATATTCATGTGAGCAACATATGCGAGGAAAATTTGAATAGCATCAAGTCTATCCACTAGAGAAAAGGATTCCTCAAAATTAATTCCCTTTTCTTGACGGTAACCACGATACCAATGAGTCCTTGTTTCTTAGAATTTCCACCTATTCATCAAGTTTCACCTTGTAGATCCATTTTAAAGTAATAACCATCACTTTATCTGGATAGGAACGAGTTCCCAGACTTTAAGACAATCAAATTCATTCAGCTCCTCTTGCATTGCTTCAATCCAACATGCTTGAGTTAATGCGTCTTTATAGTTCTTTGGTTCAACTAATGTGAGAAAGGAATCATAGTAACAAAATAAGGCTTGTTCATGGAGTTGGAGTCTTGTGGAAATAGGTCTTTCGAGTTCACCGATGATGTTGTCTAAATGATGATCCTTGGTCCATTTAGTAACATTTTCTGAGTAAGGAGCAGCAGTTTGCATACAATAAGTGGGAATAGACATCCGAAGAAAGAAGATGCAATCATGAATTATTTTCTAGAATTGAAGCCAAAGATAATCGTTATTCATGTGTCAACATCGAAGTCAATGATGTCCTTCTTCAACATCGTTCGGATTACAGGAGATTGGAGTTTCGTGTGGTTGTTTGTGAGTTACTAGGTGATGGTGCATCTTGGTCAACAGTTGTTGAGGAAGGTGAACCGGTTGATGCAGCGGGTTCTAGAGCAACTACTTCAGCAATTAGAGCAATGACTTCAGGGGCTGGGCGATCAACACTTGATGAAGGGTTGAGTAATTCATCAAACAGTGGTTGAAACAAAATATCCTAATCAGTTCTTGAAGGTGGTACAAACGGTGTTGAAGGAGGAGGGTTTGGCACGAGTCCTGAACTGATTGTTGCAGGAGTCATATCATGAAGTGCGGGTCCCGAACTGCTATGTTCAAAAGCCATCGCTGTCAGCTCAACAAAATCTACATGAATTGTTTCGATGATTCGTTTGGTACGTTAGTTGTAAATTCGAAATGCTTTTTTTGTGGGTGCATAGCCAATGAAAATACCAATATTGGCTTTCGGTTATAACTTTCCCAAATTCTCGCTATCATTTGTCGGATAACAAAGTGCACCAAATACGTGGAAGAATGATAAGTCGGGAAGTTTGTCATGTAAAAGCTCATATGGTGTTTTGCCGTGATGAAGACGTATGATGGAACAATTTTGGGTAAAACATGCAGTGGCAACTACTTCTGCCCATAAGAATAACGGAGCTTTTGAATAAATTAACATTGTGTGGGCAGCTTTAATTAGCGTACAATTACGTCTTTCAACGACACCATTTTGTCGTGGAGAGCGAGCAATAGATGTTTTATGAGAGATGCCAACCTTCTCATAATATTCACGCAAAGTTTGATTAACAAACTCAGTTCTATTGTCCGTTCTGATTCGTTAGACAGATGCTTTAAGCGCAATTGGATCATCTTGAGAAACTTGATAATGAAATATGGAGCTTCATCTTTTGACCTTAAGCACTTTACCCATGTAAATCGAGAGTAATCATCAACAATGATGAGGATGTACTTCTTTCCATTAACACTTGTGACACGCATTGGACCACAAAGATCCATGTGCAAAAGATAGAGTTTTTCTTGTTGGTTCTTCAAATTAGGTTGTGGGGTTTCTTCTTGCTTTTGCCCATTGCACATGCAGAACACAGATGGTCCTTTTCAAACTTTAGCTTAGGGAGACCTCAAACAAGACCATGTCTAGCTAAATGGTTAATTTCACCAAGTTCAAGTGAGGATAGATGTCGTGCCAAGCCAGGACTTATTCTTTGAGGCCTTGAGAAGAGACATATAGGAGAGGACGCCATCATATCTCCAAGAGACAGAGTATACAGATTGTTGCCTCGAGATCCAGTCAATAGATCAACACCTTCTAGATTACGAATGAAGCAGGTGTGTTGACGAAAAGCAACTTCAAGGTTCGAATCACAGAATTGCCCAACGGAGAATAAGTTGTGTCCAAGTCCTTCTACGTAGTAAACCCTTGAGATCGTAACATTCCCAATCTGATAATCACCATATCCCAATATCTTTGCCACGTGATCATTTCCAAATTTGACTGTACCCAAAAATTTATTGACGAAATTGGTGAGCTGAGAGCGATCTCCGGTCATATGCTGTTGAGCAGCCCGAAGTCTAGAATACAGAGAACACTTAGGACGACTGGCATTCATCAAGAGAGGAAGATGGAACATCGGAAATTATAGATCACTAAGATTTAATGGGTTCCTTTTTATTAGTAGATATAGATTTAATAATCTTAGGTTTGCTAACGGGAACATTAGTTTTAGATTTCCTATGTTTCCTTGAGTAAACCAATGTTACTACAGGCTTAGGTGTATCAGTTTCTAGAGTAGTTGGTTTCCTAAGGGGCACTTCAGCAGTTATGGTTATCCTAGTTAAAGGGCACGCATTTCCTACTATAGTGAAGGGTCGACCAGTAGGTCTCCAAGTGTATCCAATATTTGTGAACACTTTTCCTGTTGGTTTCCAAACTTTTCTCTTTGAACTTTTCTTTACAGATTTAGATTTAGTACGAGCATTCACATCATTGATAAAATCAAGAACACACAAATCATGATTATCAGAAAGCATGCAACCATTACACTTAACACATAGAAGTTTAGAATTCGCATTAAGCTTGGAATGCTGCACATTTGCATTTCCTTTAGGTTCAACAAAACAATTCTTATTTTTTAAACTAGATTTAACTGTCCTAGGGTGGCTTCTACTTTATTATTCTAAGTACTACTTGGTGTTCACTGAATCTTATCTTTCTTTGTATTGCCTGAAGGTTGTGATTCGCTAGCACTAATAGACGGTTTTACTCTTGTAGAAGACAACATAGGTTTGTTAGATACTAGGTTTGATGAAGAAGCTATTTTTTTGTTTGTGTTTCCTGAGGTTGTGATGGGCTCAGTGAATCTAACTCTTTTGTCCTTATTCTTTGGGGTCACACCACTAATTTAAACACTTGAATTGTTGATGCTAGGTCAGGTTTGTCTGATTATTATAAGCAACTCCTAAATTCGTTTTGTATACTTACAAGCAGAGTCTAAGGAATTATTTAGAGGATTTTGTGATTTTCCTTGATCTACTATTTCCCTAAGAATCGTAGCTTGTTCCTGAGTGTGCCTAAGGTAGTCAGAGTGAGCTGTCCTATTGTTCAACAATCTAGGGGCTATAGGTTCCACATCAATCTTAAGCATTTCTGGAGCAATAGTGTGTTTGGTAACAACATTATCAGCTAAATTCCCCTTTCTTTAATTTTCCTCAAATTCATCCTTGAGAGCTATAATGACCAAATCTTTTTCCTAAAGTCTTACATTTAAATCAGAGATTTCTACAGACTTTTGATTGACTTGACTAACTAAAGCATCACATTGTTCTTTTGATCGAATTCGTGTTGGTTTGATCAAGTAATAAAGTTATTTATAGGTCTGTTTTAAATGTTCATTCTCAACAATAAGTTTTGACACCCTATGACCCAATTCAATATTTATCGTTTCAATCTCTTCTATGTCCTTCTTGACCTTATCCTCATTCATATTTTCACTTAGAGATTTAATTCTCTCTTTCAACTTCTTTATGACCGTGTCTTTCTCTTAGGACCGAGCTTTCAATTCAGTTAGTTCAAAATATTGATCAAAACTTGGAACACTTTGATTTGAAACAAAATTTTCTCTTTGAAAAATTTCATGATTAAGTTGAGTGTCAACTTCTAAAGAGATGCAATGTTTTTCAAAAGTGGTAAAACTCCTGAACAGTTTATCGTAAGTCTCTTTTTCAATGAAATCTTTTTTGTTGAGAAGCTCAGTCTCAAGTTTGAGACACTTTTCACATTCATGCACATTCACAAAAGCATTATCCACAGTCGAATTCATAATTATGTTCACTATATCTTTTTGATGACTTGTTCCAAGAGTCGTTCGTTTTCATTTTAAACTTTATTCATTTTAACTTCAAATGTTTTTGACTCTAAATGATGTTGTTCCACAGCCTGTTCCGTTTGATGAAAGATTTTTTCGACTTCAGAAAGTTCATCAATTAAATATTGATCAAACGTATTAAATAAGTCCTTCAGGGCTTTTACAAATGGAATTATTTCATCCCTAAAACAAGCTTTTGTATGTTCAAATCCCTATGAGCCCTTAGTGATATTTGTGGCCATGGTTCTTTCTTTGACAACCACGTCAAAACCAGCAAGATGGTGTTTAAGTTTCTTCAAACTCGTATTAACCATGCTGACTTTGGGAAGTTCTTTTGGAACCTCAACTTTGGTGGGTCTACAAGAAGGAGTGGGATCTGAAGAATTCATAGAATTCTAAGACTAAAATGCTTGTTCAACAGATAATTCAGTTTGTGGAACAAATCGTGTTTTAAAATCTTGAGAAAGTTGGTTAAGAGCAGCATAATCGACTGGTGTAGTATTAACTTTCTTTTCTAAAATCATAGGATTTTTTTAAAAAGCATAATTTTTGAATGACTCTCTTCAGCAAGCATTAGGGTCTCTTCAGAGTCAGGAATCACAATAGCACTCGTATTCTTAATGACATTACCATCATAAAGCTTTGGTTCCAACTGCTGAGCTTTCTTCAGATAGAAAGGATTTTGAAAACCTAAGCTTGTATTAGTGGTTTGATCATAGAAATAAACTAAGGTTTTCATCAGCACATGAACAGTTTTGCAGATTTGATTTCTTTTAAAAAATAAAATATTTTCTTGCTGTTTGATCGTATTTTCTAACGCATTCTCTTCTATCGATGTTCCTAGATTCTTTTTCTTAAAAATCATTTTTTGAGAAGAGTAACTGTTTGCATTATAAGATTCCTTTTCTTTTAATGATCAAAAAGGAGTTTGTTTAAGTGCGTCAATCTCCACAGACTGTACACATGAATCTGAAATGTATCATTACTCCTTAAATCAACATTTTGTCCTTCTTTCAAAACTTTAACTTGTTCCTTATATCTTTCAAGTTCCGCAGTTAAGGCGTCATTGACACTTTTATTGTCCAGATTTATCTTAGTACAATTAACAACTTGGGTTTTTAGTTGTTCAATCATAGATAATATCAGTGCATCTTGTTGTGCAGAGGAGTTAGAATTCTGAACAGCTGCCTGTTGTGATTCAATACATTACTGAAGAATAAGATTGATAGTGCTATCACTGGTTATTTCAGTCTTTGAATGGTTCACAACATTTGAACTGTTCTCAAAGTGCATCACCTACACAGCTTGATTAATATTATATTATTCACATTATTATGATTATGTACCTCAACAAGCATCTGAACCTAATGAGATAAAGTCGCCATGACGAGCAAATTTGAAGTGTTGAGTTTTAGAGTCATAGTATCCCAATCATTCGCTTGATATAGCTTGCATTATGAGTAATGACAATTGTGTGGCTTGACCTTTTGGAATTCCTGGATCTGCTAAAAATGCTAGTTCCTCCTCATGTAAAAAATTCTTTTTGTCACTTGCTTGAGCTCTGATTACCAACAAAACTTTATCCTTTAAAACCTGATTCATCTCGTTTTTCTTTGGTTTAGTGAACTGTTTGGACATGTGCCTTCCCCTTTGCAGTGAGTTGTAACAAATAACAGTCCTTTGTTTTCCCAATATTACCTTCCAACTTGTTCCTGGAGTGTATGTCCTTGAAGTACCCGCAGCTAAAGAAGTTTGTCTCCCCTGAATTGGTTGTAAGGTTACTCTTCCATTATTAATGGTAGCTTGTTTCATAGGGTTTGACGAATTCCTCAGTTGGTTATTGGTAGTGGGATAGCGGGAAGTGACAACAGCAGTCAAGAAAGACATCATGTGATTGATGACATCAATGGGATCATCACCCTTCTGGAACACTGGAATATTTAGACCTGAGTCTGGTTGGGAAAATTCAGGTTGTTGATTAACTGGTGGAGCATATTCTAATTGAGGGATAGATGATGGATGGGATAATAACGTTATGGTGAACTGATGATTGATAATCATTAGATGGATATGTTATGAAAGATGGTGATGATGAATGATTATTTGAGTATTGTTGTAGACTGATAAGATGATCCATACTTGGAGACTGATATGGTGAAATAACTTGATGTTGGAAATTAAGTGTTTTGGGTATGAGTTTTGATGAGTTTGATAAGGAGACGGTCATCTGATAGGTTGCAAACAAAGCAAGCGGATCTGGGTGCATTAAACGAACCTCATTTGCATGAAATTCATGTTGTCCCAAGTAAGCATGAAGCTGATCGATGTTAGTTGTGTGTAAATCCTGAACCAGTTTGACATCTGTCACAAATTTTCTCCACTCAGGAAGAAGAGTATTCAAAAACTTGGTGTTCACTTAAAATTGTTCTAGTTTTATATTGTTCATGTCATTGAGTAGTAGTGAAAATCTCAAGTAGAAATCATGAAGTGTTTCCCCCTTCAGTATAAGCAAACTTATCGAACTCTATCAGAAAAGTTACACTCTCTTTCTGTTTCATCAAATGAAGTTCTTGCATCAGAAGTTGATTCTCCCTTTCCCAAGTTCTTGGCGACTTTAGGATGCATAACCAAATGCATAGACCTCAGGTGGTAGTCCTTAGAGAATGATATTTTTTGCTTTGATATCACAATCAGCTTGAATTGCTTCCGTAGCAGATAACTCAGAATATTTCTTTGGTCTAGTCACTCCTTTTTCCTCAATTGAAGGCCTGATGAGTGGACCATTTTCATCGGATTGATGGCATTTATCCTGTTGTTTATTCAACATGTTATAGCTCCATTCTGCTTTTCCATAGAATCATACAATCTTTTTCAACATAGGTGGACGATTGTCAGCACCCTGAAAGAATTGCTTTGTCAGCAAGAGTTGGTCATTGTAAAAAATTTTGTATGTTATAAGATTTTATTGTTGGATCGAACGGTGGTAGAAAGAAATTATGTTTGATTAAGGTGTCTTTTAAGTGTTTGAATTCTTGAAACTACACGGGATTTTACAATTCTTGGCAAAACCGGGAAAACAAGTTAATGTTTTACGGGATTTTACATGTCAAAGAGATAAACCGTATAATTTAGAAATTTGAGTTGTTCGGTTTCGATTAAACTTGACTAGTTCGGTTCACACTAGATATTACTAGTTCGGTTCACACTGTCGATAAACTAGATCAGTTCACACTGTAACAAACTAGATCGGTGCATACTGTAAAAAACTAGATCGGTTCAAACTGTAACAAACTAGATCGGTTCATACTGTAACAAAACTAGATCGGTGGCACATTGAAAAAACTTGAGTCGGTCTTCACAATGTACACAATACTAGTCGGTTACTCTGTAACAAAATAGCATCGGTGCACACTGTAACAAACTAGATCGGTTCACAATGTAACAAACTAGATCGGTGCACATTGTAACAAACTAGATCGGTTCATATTATAACAAACTAGATCGGTTCACACTGTAACAAACTAGATCGGTGCACACTGTAACAAACTAGATCGGTTCACACTTAAACAAACTAGATCGGTTCACACTCTAACAAACTAGATCGGTTCACACTGTAACAAACTAGATCGGTTCACACTATAACAAACTAGATCGGTGCACACTGTAACAAACTAGATCGGTTGACACTACAGTTAACTAGATCGGTACTAAAAAAATGAACTAGTTCGGTTAACAAATAAAGAACTAGATCGATTTATATCACGAACCCACTTTTTCAAACGTCTTCAGGATGATCAAACGTCTTCAGGATGATCATGAAGAGTATGAAGCCAGAGACACTCAAACGTCTTCAGGATGAGTAACGGATTTGCTTCAAGTATCCTATGTAAATATGTACATATTCTAACTCAAAAAGAAAATACCAAATATGTAAACACAAGTAATCCATAAAAATCAGAAAATAGAAAATACCAAAAATAAGTTTTTCATGACATGTCTTCTGGCATCGATAATATTTACGGCGTTAGAAATGTCATTCAATAATGACACGATGCTGTAAATAAAGTTCGAACAGAAGTTTTCAAATGTTTTTCAAACTTGTCAAAATTGGTTTGGTTACTTCAGCTGCAACCCGGTTTTCTAAATGAGGAAAGATCGTCGCCAAAAAGACGGATGTTTCCTAACAAGGGTGATTTAGTTCTCCCGGCTGGATACTTGATATCCGTGCATCTCGATCTAATGTACGTTTCAGTTGCATTATTTCTTGATAAAGAGAGAAGTTCTTTTATTCTTTTATTTTCCATCTATGATTCTTTGAAAATTATTTGGATTCACTGGGTGGTTTAATAGTGTTTTGAAAATCAATCGGACTTTGGATTTTCATAATTTGACACTCAATCAAGACTCAGCTCTTTTAAAAGAAACGGGTCATTGATTGAGGGGGAGAGTGGTTTTTTTTTCAACTTATTGACATCTACCATGGGGAATTTTTAACACATTGTATACATAACTGAGAATGGTTCGGTAACTAATGGGGTTATGGTTTAAGGGGGAGTTAAATGTGTTTTAACTCAACAAGGGCCAAATGTGTCATCTATGTGCAATAATAGGGCCTTAAGTGCTAGTTGATGTTTGCTTGTTAGACTTGTAACACAATAAAGGACTAATTGTGCAATTAATGCAATTTCATCAATCCCTTAGTAGCTATTAAACCTTAAAAGAAAAGAAATAAGAAAAGGAGGGGCCAATTCTGCCAATTGAAAAAAGTGTAACCTAAGTATTAAACACCCTTTGCGTTTTGACTTGGTCAAACATTCAAAAATTTTAGTCAAACTTTTACTTTCTCTCTCATACTCAAAACACAACCACAGTTGCGATGTGCCTTCCTGAAATAAATTGTTGAGATTTTTTGCCTAGGTAATTCTTGGTTTTAGCTCGTCATCATTTTAATATGTTGTATTTATAACATCGTAGCTTAAAACTCATTGAATCGCACGTTATGTATAATTGGTTAGTGTTTCTATTTGGGATTTGATTGCTGGGTTAGATGTTGACATCACACATAATGCCTCTATGTTGTCTTAATTGAACTCCCAATAGCTATTTTAGGGTCTTTTTGTGATTTTTGCAACTTGCTTGACTTTTTAGTCAAAACCATAGTCATTCAAGGTTTGTAATGGCATTAGGTTGATTGATTATATGCTGAGTAAGCAACTTAGAGTGTATGTCATGACCCAGATATGCCTTGGAAATTTTAGTGAGTGAGTTAGAATCTGCCAAGTTTGTTGTTTCATGGTTGCGTTTTGATGTTTCTTGGTTGCGTTTTGATGTTTCTTGGTTGCGGTTTGATGTTTCTTGGCTGCGTTTTGATTAAGCATTATTGATTGCGTTTTGCCATAACAGTCTTGGATGCGTTTTGCCTCATAATTGTTGGTTGCGTTTTGATCAGAAATTCATGGTTGCGTTTTGTTTAGGAACTCTTGCCTATATTTTCGTGATTGCGTTTTGCCTGTAGTGCTATTGGCTGCGTTTTGATAAGAACGACTAGATTGCGTTTTGGTTGGATAACCATGTTGCGTTTTGCCCATTGAGATGCAATTGCGTTTTGAATATTTAACAAGAACAAAACACAGTCATTGCGTTTTGTATAAAAGACACTTAAAATATTTAAATAAGTAAAACCCCTATTTCAAAAATTTCTTAAATGGTTGCGTTTTGCTTATTTTAAATATAGAGAAAACTACAATTTTGGTCCACTATCTTTACCGGGTATAACACTTTTGGTCCATTTTTTTAAAAATTTGCGGTTTCTAATAAAATAATCATTGCGTTTTGCTGCATTGCGTTTTGGATCTTGAGTATTCTACTGATTGCGTTTTGCTTATAGTAACGTATCCATTGCGTTTTGTACTCCCAATTGCTTGTAAACGTTATCGGTCTTGTGGTTTAGTCAATGTGTTAAGTCTTCTCTTACAAGAGTCAACTTCCGTTGCTTCAAGAGTTGACTTTAATTATTGACCATCACCATAATATGATCTAGATGTCCTTTCCCTAGATATAATCCATAACTGATTAGCTCCTATCTGTATGCCCATCGTTCTGTGAATGTGATTGTGTAAATATAATGGCTGATGTTAATGCTCCAGTTGAACAAGCACAAACTGTGGCACCATCCACTCGTACTAATGAACAAATCTTGCCTCGCATTAGATGGGTGCAAATAGGGAAAAGCAACTGCTATTTGGATGCGCTGTAAAGTCACAAAGCAACCTAATCTACAAGATTGCGGTGGATATTCTAAAGCATACCAACTTCTTCAGAGTGTTTACCGCCTCTTCGACAATACCAACTATCTATATTCAGCAGTTCTGGGATACTATTTGCTATGACAGAACCGACGGGGGTTACAAGTATCAACTGGATGAGCAATGGTTCAACAACAACAAGGCTTTTTCTTCCCCTCTAACTCAGGATACTCTTATCAACTTTGTCAACGATCTGGGTTATCCAAAAGAAGTCAAACACTTATCAAACGTCGTAACTAATGACATGTTCCAACCGTGGAGAACACTCACGACAATCATTAATCTATGCCTTACGGGAAAGACTTCTGGGTTTGAAAGGCTAAGAGCTTCAGTGTTGCAGATTCTTTGGGGCATCATCAATCGAGCTCATGTCGATTATGCAAGAAGGATGTGGGAAGAGTTCACTCAATCCATCCACACTTTCACAGAAGACAAAAAGAATCTGGCACAACATACTCAGGGAAAGAAGAAAGCCACTCTCATTGTGATCCCAAGTGTGAGGTTCACCAAACTAATTATCTTTCATCTGCAACGCAAGCACAAGTTCCATCCAAGACCAGAGTCTCCCCTTCATTTGCCTACTGAAGAACCTATTCTGGGATATCTCAAATTCAGTGTCAAAGGAACCAAAAGGGAAGTGTTTGGGATGCATATTCCGAATGAACTCATCACTGATGACATTCGAGGAGCAGACTACTATGATGCTTATCTGGAGAAAGTAGCCAAGCATCAAAGATATCTTGCTGGTGAAGAAGTTAGTGATCCTGACTCTCCTGCACCAAAACCTGCAAAATCAACCAAACCCAAGGTAACCAAGCAAGCTAAACCCGTAGCACCTAAAGCAGCAACCAAGAAACCTTAACCAGCACCAACCAAGCCTAAGGAGAAGAAACAAAAGCAGGCTAAGGAAACCACTGAAGCAACACCGCCAGCTAAACGAGCTAAAGATGGGAAGGTGGCAAAGAAGTGAACCATTAAGAGATCTCAGCGGTTGGTCGATGAGTTTGTTGATGAGGGTATTCCATTGACTGAACCTGAGTTTGGTGACTTAGAGGCTGATACACAAAGGGCTATTGAAGAAAGTCTGAAGGATGCTCACGGTGCACCTCGAGGTCCTCTTCCTCCTGTGGTGTTCAGGGAAACTGATACTGGAAAGTTTCAACCTCTCCTAGAGGTAGAGGGAAAAGGAAAGGAGAAAGTCGGTGCTGAACAAGCTGCTCAGGTTCTACTCAATCTTCAAACTCCAAATAAAAAGAGCCCAACTGAACAATACATCTTTCAGAGACGTACTTCCGCACCAATTGAACCCTCAGGTCATGACGAATCCTTGTCCCTGTATGCTGAACTAGGTTTGTCTGACAGTGACACAGAATCAGATGAGGAAGTGCCTCAAGTAGTCAAAAGTGGTGCTCAAGAAGAAGGCCAAGCTGGACCAAACCCTGGTAAACAAGATGAAGGCTAGGCTGGACCAAACCCTGGTAATGATACAGTGTCTCAACCTCAATCAATTCCTGCTGTTCATGCTAAACCAAACCTTGAACACACGAATATTGAGGCCACTGATGCACCAAGTCAACCACAACCCGAACAAATGGATGAAGGGTTCACCACCACTATATATCCTAACATTCTAGAGAATCTTAAGCTGACAGTTGACGAACCGGTGATTCCCGAGGAACCTGTGAGATCTACAGGGACTTTGTCTTCTCTATAACACCTAGCCAAAGACTTCAGCTTTGGCGATCAATTCTTCAATGATAAACCCTCAGAAGCCGATAATGAGAAGACAACAGCAGATACAAAAGGTGAATCAATGGTGTTCGTCATAATCCATCAAGACATCTCTGCTATCCCTCCTATGACATCATCTATGATTGATCTCGTGTCTAGACCCGATTATCCCAATGTTCATCGGCCACTACCAACCACCACAACCTCAGCCACAACAAGGTTCCTTAGATTCCATCTTAATCAACCGCCTAGGAGAACTCGAACAACATATCACGGATTTGGTAGATGCGAACCAAGCCTTGGAGGAAAGATTAGACAAACATGGGTCAAGATTGTACAGGTTAGAGAATCAAGATATTCCTAATCAAGTGAGCAAGGCTGTGGATGAAATAGTCACGGATGCTGTTGACTGGGCTATGTAAGCACCACTCAGGAAACGCTTCAGAGACATGCCAGAAGCTGATATGAAATAAATTCTTCACAACCGAATGTGGGAATCCAAATCCTACCAAACTCATGAGGATCATATGATGTTGTACGAGGCTCGGGAGAAGTCTATGGCCCGAGATAACCGTGACCAGCTCCTGTTTGACTTGGCTGAAGCAAAGAAAAAGAAGAAAAAGTGACAGGGCTCACCCAAAACACCATCTGGGTCTCTACCTCATCATCCACCTCCTCCTCCACCACCAGCAGGTCCCTTTGGAACTTCAGGAGCCTCTGGCGCTTATGGGTCATCTCAATTACCACCTCCTCCTCCACCTCTATCCAACAATCAGGGTGGTCAGTCTACCAGCACCACTGCGACAAGCTCCTCCAAGACGGCTGCTTCAGCAGAATATACGGATTCGACGACTAACACCAGACTTAAGCCGTGTGTCTCACCAATTCCTGAAGAACTTCATATGGATTACGATACGACTGCAGACGAACAAGCATACTTATCTAGTGGTGAAGATGTTGGACATGATCATATTCCCACTGTAAACTTGAGGCAGAGTTGGTGGAAGCCTCTTACTAAAGACTGACCTGCTACACCTGAACCTGCTTGGTCCATCCCATCCTCTGATCTGACCGTCCCAATGAATAACTGGGCCTCTGCCCTGAAGTCTACCTATACACCTCCACCAGAGAACTCACTACTTGCTCAGATCGGTGATATGGCAACATTCATGGACTGGTATTGTAAAAAGCAAGGAATATCTGAACTGACTCAAAAAGACCTGGAAGGCCCTGCATACGAAATTGTCAAAGTCTTTCATCCCGACGTAGTTCATCTCCAGTTCCAAATGGAAGAATGCCACAAACTTCTCACCGATCAAGTGGACGATGCAATCCTAAGGTACAACGTCAGCAAACCACTACCGTTGGGTGGTGATCCGGGTCATGTCACAATACAACCAGATTTCTTCTTCAACAAAGACTTGGAATATCTATGGTACGGCCGCAAAATGGGCAGGCCTGCCTTGTCAATCTCGAAGATGAAGGCTGCCTATTATCCTGATGTCGGCTTAGAGCAAATGGTACCGGATCAGATGTGGATTGAAGAAGAATGCAAGTATGACGTCGCTGCGATGTATGGTATATCTCACTGGTGGTTTCAAAGACAACGGTTCTACATTGATCGACACACATCTGAAGGTGATCGCAGGGCTGTACGGACCCATATGCGTATCTTAAGTGTCGTCAGAATTGAAGTCTTCCCAATGTATGGGTACAATTACATGAAGAAGATTGTCCTTCGTCGAGCTGATCTCAAAGAATATGTCATCGCGGAAAGGGACTTCAAATATCTGTACCCTAGTGACTTTGAAGATCTGTACTTGTTGAATCTTCAAGGTCACTTGAACCATCTCTCACCCGAAGACAAAAAGATTCTCACTACTGCTGTCAACTTATGGACCAGAAACTTGGTTATCAGACAACGCGTAGAAGACTTCCAGCTGGGGATTGAGAGCTACCAGACGCAGTTAAACCTCACCAAACCTCGATGGGATGCCAAGGGATTTGAGTACAAGCATGACTTCACAGTAATTGACTCTCCAAGGGCCGTCACTAGAGACAAATAACGGGTTCAGATATCATGAGTTCAATGAAATTTACAATCAGTGATGGCACTCCTGCAACAGATTTACAAAGAAGATGTTGATCAGAAGCACGGACTTCCATGTTCGCTAACCAAAAATGAATAAAGAAAAGACGTATCTTCTGGAATCTTGGAACGCTTTGATGGTGGACGGATTCGAGAATGCACTACCGATTACTAAAGAGAACCAAATGAGGGTAGTATAATATATATGTTTGTTGTAATATAATACATTATAATGTAGTGACAAACTGTAACTTTGCTTGTATATAAGAACAATATGTTTCATAATTCGAATTTATAAAACCAAGACACACTTCTCCCCAAATTTCCTAACTAAATCAATGGAACCCAAAATCTCAACGGAATTTAAATTTTTGCTCAGGAGGGAGAAATGTTTTTAATTATGACAATCTGATAAAAATGTTATCTTTTAACTCTAGTGCAGGCTCCTCCATATGTGCAAAACCTTTTTTAAATAACGCTCACATTATTAAGGGGGAGCGATGGTATATGACATGGCTATCGTGGAAATAACCTAAGACCGACCCTGTAACAACTTATCAGAGTAATAATATGTATGTTTGAGGTAACGCTCCCAAGATCCCGCCAGAACCGAGATCTACCAGGGATAATCCACTAGTTAGTGCAGAAGTCCTTAGGTATGATTACAAAAGGAGTTAAGTGAGAATAAGGGAATAGTGCGGACTGAGATAGAGCGCTGTACTAAATAAACCCAACAGTTTAAGTAATGAAAGTATCGGTAAGCCACCAAAGGGGTGAAGAATGAAAAAGAAATGTTAAGAAAAGGGATAAAAATAAAGCCCCTCCTTAAACATTAGGCATAAACCGGGTCAATACATATGCGTCATATCACATGTTGATGCTAACATTGAAGACAAATTATCACAGGACCTAGTGATACCTGCACAACCCTCCCCTAGCTCACTCCAAGATCCACAAATGAATCTTGTTTCATTTCTCACGAAGATCAATACAATTCTATCGTGTCTCTCACTCCGAGTTAGACGATATTGAAAAGGTGGCAGTCCGCTCCAGCCTTCGACTACTAAAAACCAAAAATGCACTATTGAGTCTAGAGCCTTGAGATCATCCAAAAGTCTCATTAGGACACTTATTCCATATGAGTTTGTTTCCCACCATTGTACAACAAGTAAAGATTTTAATAGAGATCCTTTGCATTATCCTAGTGGTATTGCCAGAACATCCAGAGGATACGAAAAGTACTCACAATGAAGATGAATAACAATCCATCTAGAGCCAACATCAAACAGCTCTGGTAGGTGAACATGGAGATCCACTATGGATTAAACTTGTGAACAAATGGAAAGAAACGATGGTGCGATTCTTTGTGGAATCAAACTTGTTCCAGTTTTGTGAATATGATGAATCATTTTGGAAAACCATCTCGATGTGCTCAACAACTGATTTTCCTAGCACATCGATTTGACTTTACTTTCAACAAAAATGATTTTAATAAGATATTTTGATTTTAATGCTATCAAAACACTTCTCGATGGTCACAAAATACTATCTCAAACACACGACGATTGATTTTCAAATCAAGTTATCTCTTTAATCTGTAAGATAGTACTAACCGAATTCACTCTTATCATGAAGTCTGGCTTTGAGACGTTCCGATACAGAGATACAGGCAAGTATGGGATTTGATGGTACGCATTCGATGAATTGATACTCACTACTGGATATCTAGTCAAGGAATTCTTTTTAAGATGAACTACTTGATCACATGTCGTCCTCACGATCCGGAGGTTAATCCAACTAACTCGCGATATGACAAAGCAAATTCCGTCCATGATAAGTGTAAATACTCAATCCATTATGCTGAAATAGCCAAAATAAACCCAAAACAAGCCCAAATTGGCAAATAGCTTGTATTTTTGTTTTTGTGTATCAGGTACGGATAATCAAAAACGCAAGAAAACAGTCAAAAACGAGCAAGCACGGACACGAGAATCGAAGAGTAAAAAAAGAAGCCAAAGGATCAAAGCCGAAGCCAGAAAGTCAAGCCTCAGTCAAAGATAGTCAATCATGGTCAATAAAAGTCAACAAGGTCCAAAAATATCCCCTCTCATCTTAATATGGCTTAAAAACCCAAAAACCCTAGCCCACTTATCTCTTTTAAAACCACAAGGGGCCGAACTTGTAATCTTCAAATGTCATTTAAACGAAAATGAGGAAACAGAAAGAGAGGGACTGAATGCTATATCCTCAAGTCAAAATTCCTTTACCCTTTTTCATATAAAATAGTCGCTAAGTCATTTTACTATTCCATCTCTTCTACGTATCACCACATAGGTTAAATCAAGGGGTTTTGGAAAAAGAATGGTGCAAGGAAGTCAATTCCAATAGCTCTCAAGTAAGCAATGGAGGTTAATAAGGTCCAAATCAAAGCATCTCATTAGTTCTCTCAAGTCCTAAGACACGTCAACAATGGAAGAAGCACAAATAGAGGTGGGTTTTTGTACTAAATCAGTCAGAGAACTAGCACAATGTCACATCAAAGGAATGCCATGCTAGCAATCCTCAAGTATCCACAAATCAATCCAACAGCTTATAATAACTCTCCAATGATTGAAGAATCCAACGGGCATAATTGAAAAGAGCTTAGAAAGGCTAAAAGGATCCTTGGCATGCTATATAAAGCCCCTCACCATCCATACACAATCACTAACTAGGAGTAGGAGTACTTACTAGTTTAGCTTAATTTTATGTAATTTTCATTTTAAAAATCAAGTAATCAAAGGTCCTTCTAGATAAATAAATTAAAGTTTTCTTTTAAATAATCTGTCTTCATTATTTTTACAAGTTTCATTAAAGCCTATTTCCTTTACATTTGCTAAAAAGCTTACCATAAGCTGCTCAAAGCTCTTAAAAGTCTATAAGCTTATAAGAGAGTCAATCATATTCTGAACCTACCTTAATCCCTAAAAACAGCTTAAGTACTTAATTCTTTGCATTTTGCATTTATGAGCTATTTGGAAGAGAGGCAATATGGGAAGGCTCTCATTGACCAACACAGGCTTAATCTAAATAGCCAGGTTAGTATATTAAGCTCAATGGAGCAATCTTCTGTTAAGCAGAAGCACAAAGTAAGTTCCTATTAAAATTCCTTTTGCCTTAATTTTTAGCTTAAATAATTGTAAATAATGCTTATAGTTATAGAATTTTACTTTTTTAATTGCTTAAAATAATTGCTTATTTCTGCTTATTTTTCTTTATTTGTGCTTATTAATTATGAGTTTACATTTATTTTTAGCTTATTAGTTATAAAACTTAGTATTTTCAATTCTGTCATAAAACTATAAAAAGCAAAAAAAAATATTAGTTAAAGTTAATGTAGATCTTAGAACTTAGCATTTTCAGCTATTGATTAATGTTCATTAAGCTAATTGTTAAGTAGTTATCCATCTGGTAATCAAGTTGGTTAGGTAGATTCATTTCCGCAGCTGATTTTAGTGGTAATAGCTTAGATCATAGTTTTTATTAAATTTGTCATATAAATCTAAAAATCAAAAATAGTAGAGAATGGCTTAATCTTAGATTATAGCTTAATACAGTTGTTGATACATGTTTGTTAGGGTAGATTTAAGCTAGGTTTTTATCTGGTAGATAAAACTTATTAATTAGATTTGCATTTCAAAGCTTTACTCAAACCTGTCATCACTTTAAAGGAGTGTTTGGATTTAGCTACTTTGACCTCAAAAAGTCAAAGTGAGTTCTTGAATTTAGTTAAGTCAGATTCATTCTACCTTATAATCAATAGGAAAACCAATTTTAAAGGTTAGTTTGCAAAAATCAATAAGTTTGGGCTTAATTCATCTTTTCAGCAAAAGTGCACTTTATAACTTTCTTTTAGCTTTTGAATATTTGATCTAAGCCTTCAAGGGATTAGATCTTGCTTGTTCTTGGTTTGCACACTTACAATAAGTGTGTTGAAAGTAGTAGTAACCTTTAGGAGAACCTGCACAAGTGTGTGCTTGGTTTACCAACTGCACCAGCAGTACTAACATTAGTTAGTACTGCTGATTCTTAAGCCCCACATTAAGCTAGCATGTTAGGATTCAATAGTTTATCTTTTAGCATTTTATAGTTTAGTTATAGTTTAATATAGATTAAGCCTTAAATCTTATTTCCTAGCTTATTTTCCTAGCTTAATTTTGCTGTCAATTGTCATTCAAAAACTTAAAAAACCAAAAACAGTAGGTTAGTAATCTAGCTTATTAAATTTTGAATCTTAGCTTAAGGTGGTAGAATTTATAGCTTAAGCAGATAGATAATAATCAGTTTTATAAGTTTTCAGTAGCTCAAAGTCTAGATTTTCTTTTTGAGTAATTTAGCTTATTTGGATTTTTGCTTATTGCTTTTGTTTTCTGAGTTTGCCTAGTTCATGATTAATTTTAGTAGCTTAAAAGAGTTTCTAGCTCTATTTTCTTTTCTTAATTAGCTTAAGCAAGTCATAAGCTCTTTAGAATTTCTTTCCTTTTACATTTTGAACTAATGTTGAGTTTTTTATAGGTTATTTTCTAAAACTAAGGGTTAAACCCCACTTTCTGAGGTCAGCTGATAAATAAGCTCTTATTGAGCTTATTTGTGGCTTTTAGTTAGGTATGATCATAAAAGGAGTAATGTGAGAATAAAGGAATAGTGCGGACTGAGATGGAGCTAGTGCTGGAACACACCCAACAAGGTTCTAGTAATGAAATCTCGGTAAGCACTAAAGGGGTTGAAGAATGAAAAAGAAATGCTAAGATAAAGGGTGAAAAGAAAGCATCCCTCCTTAAACCTTAGGCAGAAACCGGGTCACTACATATGCTGTCAGAATTACATGGTTGATTGATGACATTGAAGACAAGTATCATGGACCCAGTGATACGCTGCACAACCCTCCCTAGCCACTCTAGATCATCAAGGACTCATGTTTTCACTTCTCACAGGAGATCATATAATTTCTATTGTCTCTCTTACTCCGAGTTAGTCGATATTGAAAAAGGTGGCTGTTGCACCAGCCTCCGACTCACCAAAAACAAAAATATGCACTATTGGTCTAGAGACATGAGATCTTTAATATATCTGTTAGGGAACTATTCATATACTTGTGTTTTTACACACTGTGTGATGAAATAACACAGGATTATCTTAAGAGTCCTAAGCATTATCCCTGTGATATTGCTAGTAACATCCGATGTGATAGGAAAGTATTCACAGATGAGATAGAAAATCTGCTTGAGCAACACGTCCAAACAAGCTTTAGGTGGGTGACTGGTGAGATTCTTAATGGATCAATTGTGCAATGGCATCGATTCGGTCAGATTTATGAATTGACGGAGGTATGGAATTTTTGGATAATAAGCTTAAAACTCTCATGTGTTACAAATAACACTTTATCTAGTGACTCATCGATTGATTTTCAAATCAATTTTATCTTCAATCGGTGAGAGAGTAACTCACTGATTCACTTCTTTACCGTTCTATTGTAGCAATTCTATAGTGAGGGTAGCCTTGCTTTGAGGTGTCGGTAATGATGATTTACTAGCAAGTACAGTGAATCTAATGCATTTGCGTTAGATGATCCAACACTTTGAGCTGGAAACCCTGTCAAGGAGGTTCTTATAATGAATCTACCTGATCACGGGGGTACAGTATTTATACTGTAAAACGGTCCTTGGTCCTCATGGAATCGGAGGTTAATGCAACCGAACTCTAACGAATGACAAAGCCATATTCGTCACCAAGCTTTATTGTTAACTGTTGTATTTCAGGATTACATAAAGATGGAGATGCAGATGCCTCGTTCCAGTAAAGTCAATTTACAACCCCATGCTCACACTTAATGTTTCTAATCAAAGACATCATGATAACTAAAAAACCTACAACACAGCTTCCGCAACTCTGATAAGTACTATCATGATCCAGAAGAGTGTGAGTATGCGGGTCTGGAAGTCATAACATCACATGAAGGCAATATTCCACAACAAGGATGATTAAGAGATTTAAAGTGGATGGTGATCTCAAAGAAAGCTCAAAGATCACTCAAGTCCAAGGAATAAAGCTCAAAGATCACTACTTGATGTACAACGACAAATGTTGAAGAATCAAAAGACTACAAGCCAGAATCAAAGATTAAGTCAAATATAATGCTAGGATTCAATTTGTATTTTCTGGGGTGACCTTCCTTAGGGGGAGATTGTTAGGGTTATAAAAATCAATGTAAAAGACCCGGTCACCCCGTGTTATATCTAGCATAGGTTAGCTCATAGTCTTAGTTTTAATCCTTTAGTTACCGTATGACTTATGGTGTTGGGCCGGGTCTTTACCCACTTGTTAGCCCACTTCATGGCCCATTTAGGGCCACCAAAACACTTGTATAAATACCCCTTTCTAGCCATAAGAAGGGGTTGGTTGTTCATTTGATAATACACACACTTAAAGATGTTTTCTCTTACTAGACTAGTTACTTTCTCTCTCTAGAAATTTGGCCAACCCATCATTCCTAAGCTTGTATTGTGATATCCAATATACTACAAACACTATACTATGAAACTCGGTGTAGTTTCACCATCTTCACGATCATAATAATTCTGGATAATTCCTTTTGTAATTTCTTCATTCTTCAGACGTACCATTAATTATGATGGTAGTAAAAATACATGAGTTTTGATTATAATATACATTCCCATTTGCAATGTGCAAATTTCTTCCAACCATACCAAAATAGACACAAGACACGAGAAATACAAACTTTACACTTTAAGAAACTAGCAACTATAAAATAAACTTAATCTAATTGGCTCTACGGGTTGTTCTAGGGGTATCTTACTCTTAAAATGAGAGTAAACAAAGGGTTTATACGGTGGTTAACTAACCAGTGTAGTTAGTTAATAAGCAATATGTAAAGCCGATTTGGGTGTAATCCTAAAATTTACCAGTTTAAACAAGTTACTCCATCTAAATCCATAGTACTAATGAGTATTGCGGTCCCCAAAGAGATATAACCAAGCCATGTTCATAAAGTCTACTACTAATCACCGTCACACTCATAATTTTATGGTAATTTGGGTAACATTTGGAAACGGATAAGGTTAAAACCCATAATATCTAAAAAGGTTTATTGTGTGCAGGTTATGTAGCAGTAATTTCACAAAAGTATGCTTGATTTTTTTATTTTGTGATAATTTAAGCATTCTGTGTGAAAATTAGGACAAGTAAACATTCTAATTCCATCCCCCACTTGAATTATACAACGTCCTTGTTGTATAGATAAAACATTAAATACGAGAATTTATAAAAAGAAGGGGAATGGAGGAAACTCCTTGATATTTGCTAGGGTGATTCTCCGTGTTGAGTTTATTTGAGCAAGATTATGTGTTGAATAGCCGCCTTGATGTTTCAAGACTCCAACACTTCAAGATCTCCAGATTTGTAAATTCTCCACCAATATTCGTCGATATTTCTTTGTTTCCAAGGTCCTGTATAAAACATAGGAAAAATGTATGCATTCCTATCTTAGTACCTACGGTTAATTTAAACTAAACTAAACAAACTAAATACGGGTTAGTTTTGGTGAATACGCCGTATCATGTGCATGAATACGTCGTATTGCCATAACTGACAATAATATTTTTAAAGTGCATAAAAAGTAAAGATTGATAACGTCCAGACAATCAATACACTATATGGTATGGAGCGGATACGCCATATTAATGTCTGGGAAGACAAACTCGATAAAATTAAATAACAATCCAGGTTATCTCCCGGGAAGCACTTTTGTTTACAACGAAGTCTTTAAGTTAGACTTTTCTTTAGCTTCTTTGTTATTTAGTGCGCGTCACCTTCCATCCGTTGTCTTGTTTATGAAAAATATCTTGGTAGACTTTGGACATATTATCTTTGTTTCTCTCCCAAATATCATATTTACATCTTCTTATAGCAATATATTCTTCATTGGGTCCAAGCGAGTACCGAATAGCTTCAAACTTCTCTACTTTACACATTCTTTTGTTAGGTAGCTCACTAATGGATGTATTTCTATATTTGCTCTTCGTTTGACTTTATTCATCTTCCTTTTCGGTGTCGTACTTTCTACGTGTTATCAGATAAGGTTTGAAGAACGAGTCAGTAGTAATATTGTTATTACTTAAGATGCTATCATCCATTCGTCTCTTATTCCAACTCCCATTCATCCAAGCATGGAACAATACTTTTTTAGTTCTTCCATCTATTTTCATATGTTTGTCAAATGATGAGTTTACTCACGATATGAATTCAAGTGGATCAATCCCCTAGATATCTCCTTCGTCCAACATTTTTTCTTCTCCATCATATGATTCAGGATAAAATTTACAGAAAAATTTCTCAACAAGTTCTTCCCAAACGATGATTTTTCCTTCCCCTTTATTTATCCACCATTGTTTTGCCTCATCAGCTAGCGAGAGAGGAAAGATTTTCATTCGTAGTTGATGGGAATCCACACCAGAAATGTAGATCGAATCAATCATTTTAAGTACCATAACAATGTGGTTTATCACGTCTTTGTAAATACATCCGTGGTATGCATTCATTTGTAATTCCTCCAAAAATTCCTTGGTGAGTTCAATGTTAATATCATTACTGGTAATAGAAAGATGTGATTAAGTCTGAACCTTTTCCATGTATTTTTCTAAAATTAGTTGTGTCTTGACTTCTTATGGTTTCTTCTTCAGCCTACTAGCTCTGATAAGTACTTCCTGTAACGCAGGAAAAAATATCAGCAGGATTTGCTCTGAAGAAAGATAGAAATTTTTTTAGCATGAAAATCAAATATAAAAACTTAGGATTCTAATTCTGTTCCAGATAATCAATACGCCATATTCAATAGAAGTAAATATGCCATATTAATCGATTGAATGAATACGTTGTATTGGACAGAAAGTTGGATACGCCGTATCCAATGGAAGTGGATACGCCGTATCGAGTTATTGACCAGAATAGTGTATTAGCAAAACAATTAAATTAAACACACAAATATACAAGCAAACAATTAAACTAGCAAATATACAAAAATATACAAAATATACAAGAATATACACTAATATAATTAACACTACTCTTAAGGGTTAGATCTAATCTAATGTTAAAAACCAAAACATAAAATAAAAATCAAGATTAAATTTCACTCCCCGTTAGCGGCGCCAAAAATTTAATGTGTCGTTATGTGGTGTTTATTCATGATAGTTCAAGTTTTAAATTTATATTTTGCCGACTTAACCAAAAATAACACTTTAACGGGCAGTGTACCCGGTCGATGGTAGATTTGTGGTAAGTAGGGTGTCGAACACTTGAAGCGAGTTTAAATCTCTTAATTTATTTATATTTTAGTTATCTAATCTAAGTTAATTCTAATCTAAGTCAAACCTATGCTAATCCTAGGTTAAATCTAATCCTAATTCTAACAAGTAAAGGGGGGGTTCAGCCTGAGAGACTGACACGGGTTTATTGGTGACTACAATCAATTCAAGACACTTTAACCCACGCAAGCAAATTAACAGAAGATAAAAGAGCGGTCAGGCCTTATGATAGAAAATTGTATTAGCCATCATTAATACGATTAGAAGTTGGTTTGTTTATTTAGTGCAATGATTACTTATGTCGAAGAGGCATATCATTCTTAAACTTAGGCGGGACTTCATCCTAAGACCTAGACATATTAATTCTGTCACAATTAAAGTATCCGCATAAAGCATCCTTATTACTTGATTATAATCTATCTTAGGGATTAAAGCAATGGTGATCTTGTTAAACCCTAGCTCATGGAGACTTTACTCATTTACTACTTAATGAAGATTTATACTCTAGCAGTCCACTTGTCCAACTATCGAATAGAATCAGAACATTATTTGTTGAATTATCTAGATTCACTTACTAGTCAACATGTTCCAATAAACCAAAGGAAGATCTGTTACTGTTAAGCCAGAAGTGTATCCTTAGCACGATTTTAGAAGGACAATATTTGTGATCCTATGGTTCTAGATGTATAAATCACTATATGGAGAGCTATCCCGGCATCTAGATTACTTGGTCCGTATCACTAGATCTAGTTGAATGATAGGTCGCATACAAAAGCACGTAAACAAGTATGAATTGATAAACATAAACAAGCATGCAACGATAAATTAAGCAATCAAGATATAAACAAAACCAAACATTCAGATCTTCATAATAATGGCTAATACCTGAAGGTATTAGCCTTCAAACATCATAATTAATACAAGAGTAATTGTTTTAGCCAAGGTAAACTAACTGAGTTAATGAATGATACCAAAAACTGAACGATTACAAAAGTATAAGAAATTACACGTTGTCTTCTATGGATTGGAATGCGTTACAAGACCTCTTCTGCTCTTTTTCTCCTCTGAAAATCGACTTTTATGGTTTAGGTATCGAGAATATGATTTAGCACACTTAAAACTCATTTTTAAGTTTTGTATTTATAGGGTCTGGAAGTCGGTTCGATACGGCATATCCAAGGGATTGGATACGGCGTATTAGAGTTTCTTGGAGTAGGGATCACGTTTGATATCTTGCAGAATATTTACATACTATATCTTGAATACGGCGTATTGGACTTCTCTGGATACGGCGTATTGAGCTTGTTTCCTTTGTGGTCTTTGGTGAGTGCAAGCACGGATACGCCGTATCTTCCTTGATGGATATAACGTATTGGTCTTTAGAATAGTAATCTTCAAAATATCTTCATTTAAGCTCCAAAATGCGCGCCTTTTGCTAATATTCACCAAGTACTCCATAATTACTGCAATTCTCAAATATAAACGATTAAGTAACAATTCTTTGCAATAATTATACAAAATGGGTTATTTACATGGGATAAATGATGCTATAAAATAAACGTTATTTGATGTCATCAATGAGTTTATCAATCTCCTTTTCCTTTGACATTTCATCATCTTCAGCAACCATAGTAGGTTCTTGATTATAAGTGGGTGAAGGATAGTTGACAAATGTTGTACCTTTGTTTCTGGTAGCAGCTTGTTGTCATCTAGTTGAGGAATTTTAAGTGTAGTGATAAGGATGGTTTTGAGGATGGTAAACTGGTTGTTGTTGAGCAACAAGTGCAAGTGGATTAGCAGAACGTGCTAGTCTTTTTACTCTTATCTCGTTGACTTCGTTCCGTTGTTGCTTCAGGATGTCATAAAGTTTATGGTAGGAGACAGTCTTCAATTCTTGACTCTACTTAACAAGTGTCACAAACCTTTGCCATTTTGGTTGTAATTGAAGTAAGAACTGAACATTCACTTGATGATTGGTAATATCACACTGATTTCTGACAAGCTCATTCATCATCTTGTAGAACCTTGAGTAATACGATTCAAGTGATTCACCATCTCGTGATGTGAATTTTCCAAACTCCCAATATAAATTGGTTTCAAGATCTTGAACATTGATTGATTCACCCTGTTTCAACCTTTCAATTGCTTTCCACATCTCACATGCATTTGGACAAGCATTAACTGTGAAGTAGATATCATTATCTATCCTTGTGAGAATTATCTGAACAACTTCAGCTTCAACATCTAATTGGTTCCTTATGTCTTGTAAAACATTCTTATAGTTCTCTATGTACCTCTCTGTAGTGGTTTTAGAACTACCTTCTGTAACTGGAACAGTCTTCTCAGTCCATTTGAATTTGTAAGGTGAATTCTGGAGACAAAAGTGGATGAGTTCATTGTTATGTTTGGTGTCGATGTATCTCTTGATTCGGGATTTCCACTGAACGTAGTTACCAGGTGCTAACATTGGTGGACGGTCTTTACCACATGCTTCTATGATGACATTGTGAAGAGCATTTGATGTTTGAGTCTGCAAATTGGTATTGGTATTAGACATTTTAATGTAGTTGTGAATGAATATCGAATCTTAAGTTTTATGAAGTGATTGAGATTGTGGTTTAATTAATTCAATTAATGTTCATGGGATTTTACATGTAGGACTAGTGATTCATCTATTCAGGGGGGGGGGTCTTGATTGATCAAAGAACAAGATATAAAACATTGTAGTTTTAGTGAGAGAAAGTAGAGAGAGGGTAAAAGGAAAACTATGTGTTTTATCAGAAAGAATAAGAAATACAAAATGAACTTCCACCAACCCCCCATAGAGAGACATGAGGGTATTTATAGCATGTACTTAAGCTAAATATACCACATATATAATAATAGTCCCTGTGTTTAGCAGTTGGCCTATAGCTAATCCAATTCACGTGTAAGACGCCAGCTTTACTAAAATAGTTAGGCTAACAATCTCCCTCCAAGATGGTGTCACACGTGAATTGGTTACAATGTTTCCTACAAGCAAAAATAAAGTAAATTGATAAGAATTATCAACACGATAATGATGATGTAACACCCCTAAATTGGGTCGCAGCGGAATAAGGGTCCGGGGCGTGTTACTTCTTAGATCAATTACACAAGATAATATAAGAAAGACCAAAAAGTCGTTTAAAACTGATACATTGGATTTAATATAGGTTTGTGTTACAAAAGCCCGAAGCTTTACTTGTTTACTTGTTATTATTACAAAGATTTCCAGCCCATAACAGATGATCAAAATGTAATGCGACTAAATCTTTAATGCATGACTTCAAAATATAACCACCAATGTATCCTTCGCACCTCGTGCTTAATGACCTCCTGAAAAACATTGCATTTAAAACGTCAACATAAAGTTGGTGAATTTCATAGGTTTATGTAAATGTATATGCAGGACCGCAAGACTTTCCCCGTGATAATGCAACAGATACAGACATCACAAAATGTAATTACGTTTTCCTAAGCTCATGACACTGAAGCTCGACATATATGAATACAATACCTAAATATTTCCTACATTGCCCGTGATGATGTTCAACCCGTAACATCCAACATCCGACATGATATACATTCGTTTCCAGTGATAGCTAGTCACCCGAACGGGGAGGTCAATCCCAAATAGATCTATCTATAATCATTCGCGCTCACTTTCCAGTAATTGACAGTTCATGATTCATGGGCATAGTGGGTTATCGCTACTTAGGCAAAACGTAATCATGATAAAATGTACACTTGCGTCCAATTTGTAAAACATGCATATGTTTCTCACCCCAAAACTTGTAAATCAATAATTGTAAAACATGGGGCTATGAACTCACCTTGAGTGAGTAAACTGAAAATAAAATATCCCAAGTAAAGACGCGTCACGCTAACGCCCGAATGCAACCTAGATATTATAGGTCGAATCAGTATTCAAGTACGTTGTCTAACAACTACCATATATAATCCTATATAGTTATCATCGTACTATCGTTCGGGCTATCATAATTAAGAGGTCATGACATGACGTACGAGGAGTTAGGACACTTTAAATCGTAAATCCAACAACTCGTCAATACGCCATCCGAAGAAGCCTCATTATGAAATTCCCTAGTAATATAGCACTTTGATAACTAATAACATATATATTTCTATATAGCTATATCACCATCTAATCGTTTAAGTGAAATCGTAATTATAAAGTAAAAACGTTTATAATTACGCCTTTAGTAAAAATGACATAACTTTGTCGTTTTAAGTCCGTTTCTCGCGTTTCTTACGCCCACGCTTTCGTATTAAGACGAGTGATCATAATATTGCATTTTTAAGTTTCTGAGATTCTGTGATGAATAGTGTTTTTACTGTTCATAACAGCTATAATATCGTTTTTATACTTTTAATTAACGTATCTTATTCGTTATAGCTCGCGATTCTTTCGAAAACGTTCTCATAATTGAAAGTTTTATCATATTATTGATGTTTACAAAGCATAAGTTACTGCCATGAATAGTAACTTTTATAAAATTTGTTTTATAAAGTATTTAGCGTCGTAAACTCGTAACTAGCGTATCTTCTTCGTTATAAATCCGATTTTCAAGTTTCTTATCATTTTGGAATCCTTATGAGATGTACTATCTTTATAAAACCTAACATGGCTGTTAACAAATTCAAACCAAAATAGAAACTTTTAAAGGTTGTGATTAAAACATGTTTTAAGCTTGATTCTTGTACCATTAAGCTTCAACACCTTGTTACAACTACTTCACAACATTTATATCTTATGTTTTACATATATAAAGTCCATTAGATCATAATTTACTCAAGTGTGTTCAAGATAACAAGTTTAACTACCATTTTCACTTGTAACTCATAAGTTAACATTAGAAACTCTAATTTCTACATATACATGTTCATACTTAAACAACATGTTAAGACACTTATACATCCCTTTTAACATGATATTAACCATTCATATGAGTTGGTAAATAAGTCCATATACATTATATAAGTAAATATCCATTTTAATATTCAAAAGTACCACTAAATGGGGATTAGCTAAAATATAAATTATGCAACACATAAATTTTAGTTATGAATGATCTTAAGCTTTTTATATTAACCTTGTGTGGGGAGTAGAGAAAAGAAAACCAATCACACCCTTGTGATTTAAACTCTTGGCTTGAAAAATTAGGATGAAACCCTAATTTTTCCCAAGTAAACCATAATCTTGCAATATCTTGTTAAAACCCTTTCAAAGCTTAACCAACCCTTCAATTCTTCTTAGAATACACTTTTAGTATGATATGTAAACATAATATGGTGAATAAAGTCAAGTATGGACTCCCTTAAATGCCTTGTTTAATGCCGTGGGTTTAGAGAGAGACAAAGAGATTGATTTGTTGATTTATGTAAGAAATGTTTGGTGAGTTTTTCTAGATCTTGCATGCTTTTATACTACTTGGAGATCATATGAGATATTTTTGATGTCAAGTGGAAGTATGCAAGGTGGCAAGGCTTGGAACTTTTAGAAAGATGACTAGGGTTTATCTTGGATAAAACTTGGCTAGTCATGGTTCAAGTGGATGCAAGATGCATGTATGAAGATATTTTGTGAAGCTTCTTGGTGAATCTTGGCTTCCTAGTCATACATGTACACGTTTTATATGCTAGGGGAGGGCTTGGATAAGTCTTTGGTCTTTTATATAATGTATACTTGCATTATATGAAGTATAATGTAGTATAAATCAAATACAATGTAGAATTTATACATTGTAGGGTTTGGTTTGAATTCTTTCATGAAGAATATGTATAAAGTGATAAATACTTGAAGTTTTAAATAAACTTTAAGTATTGGGTATAAATTTTAGGTATTTGATGAAGCGTAGATAAGTTAACGTGCTTCCGGGTAGGCCTAAACGTATTTTATCGTGAAACGTAAACACTTAATGTAACCAATAAAAATAAAATGTGCAATGATAATAATTATCCTTTAAATAATCATTTAACACTTGCTTAATGTAAACATTTAATTGTTTAATGCCCGTTTACATTGAATGATCATTTTTAGTTTATGCGATTTAGCTTAACGATTACGATTTAAGAGCAAACGTGTAAAACCCCAAAACTAAATTGTGAATTACATAATGTCATACAATAACCTAAAACACGAGGTGTTATATCTGCCTCCACTCCCACAGATTTGGAAAAGCCCTTGGTTAAAGATGGAGATGCTGATGATGTTGATGAATATCTTTATAGATCTATGATTGGATCTTTGATGTATCTTACAGCATCCAGAC
>BQNB010002363.1:0-98905 GCA_026074375.1 Tanacetum coccineum
ATATATATGCTTGCATTCCTTTCGCGTATATCGTATGGTTATTTATATAAGAGTTATTATATAAATACCAAAATATGTTTAAGACATTGTTGGTTGCACAATGGTCTTATTCTACTCGTAAGTTAAACTATGGTCTCTAAGAATATTATTTTTCTTCATAGCTTTATACAATATCGTATTACGTGGAGACCGTCATAAATTTTGTTTACATGGAATTATGTATGAATCTAAGTATTACAAATCTTGTATGAGCGGAACTTGTAATATGAGGATTGATATGATAATTGCTATGTTAACAAAGCTCGTCACAGTTCTGTTTACATATGATTATGTATGAATATAAGTATTACAAATCTTGTATGGGCGGGACTTGTAATAGGAGGATTTATATGATAATTGTTATGTTGACTAGTTCATCGAGACTTTTACGTTATTTACCCTAACCGAGTACTTATTAACTATCTTGAACACTATGTGATTTCCCTGATAGTTTTACTCCCTGTCTCCGAAGACGAGTTTGTGAACACTCGTCCCTTACTCATTAGAGCACATGCAGCGGCATGTCAAGGTTATGTGAGTATGCGTATTACATCGAGAATTATTAAGTAGGATGATTTATAATCTATTTATTTGAAAGGATTGAGACGCCTCTTCAGTTAAATAAAGAAATTGTAAATCCTCGAACCATAAGTTTATCATTTCTTACTTACATAAAGCAGGACGCTCCTTTATGTAAGTAATGAATTGTAAATGAGTAGGCTTAATGGTATCCGATATGAAACGAGTATGAACCTAAATTCGAAAATCGCCAGAATCTGTTGAAAAGGGTCTAGAAACACAATCGTGTTCTACCACTCGGCAGAATCTTAAGGCCTCACTTGGAACTACCTTATCTCATTCTTAAGTTATTACTTTTGCCGTTGCTAATCCTCGCGATCACGAACTGTTCGTGGAACTAACAGACTTGTTACACACTTGAGTTAATGGAGTTGATTCGTCCTTAAACTAGCGACTGAGTACCATAATCCGCCGTCTATCGCATAAGCTCTTCCGCGAGCTCCTCCCATTTGTTAAACTTTATTCTGGGAATATTGTTTCTCGAAATGTCCTCATTCTCGGCATCCCATCACCATTTGTTATAGTATTGACGTTATGGTCGCTGCTGTTGGGTCCTGGAGCGGTCCCGACTGATACAACTTTATCCAATAGGTAATGCAACTCCCCTTAAACGAGATAAACACCTATCGACGAAACAGATAGTTGGACTATTCATTTCGGGCCACTAGTAGGAAGACTTAGGTCGCGATACATCCTAGTACTGCCAAGTAAGTTGGGTACTTACATCCATAAGCCACGTTGATGTGAATCATCGAACCTTACAGATAGTAGAAACGAGACTCCGTCCTCGGACATTTAGAAACTTATACAAACATACTCACGCGACTACACCTTCTTCTTGAGGTTTTCACTATAATGAGACTTTCCCTATAACGCGGTTATACCAGTCATAAGATCTGTAATGATATATTTTGAGATACCCATTTTGATGGATTAAATATCCTGGACAAACCTAGCCAAAATTTTTGGTAGATTGAGAAGTGTAGAAATACCGAATTTTGCTGAATAAAGTTATCAGCGTTTTGTTTAGAACGAGTTTATTAAACCTTAAGTCTTTCCTTGGTCACACAATCGGATAACACAAATTTAATCTCGGGACAAGATTTCTTTAAGGGGTAGGTACTGTAACAACTGAGAATTTTCGGATTTTTAAATGACTATTTTACCCTTTGACTTATTGGGTCTGACTTGATTTTTTTGACTTTTGACTTTGTACGGTCACATAAAAGCGATTACCGCGTAACCGGTAAATTCCTGAAAATTATTTAAAGAATAAATTATATTTATTATTATTTATCTCTCGTTACGAATTTAGTTTTCAAATTTATTTTTATTTTTACTTTCGGACAAGACATAACCGGGTTTCGAAATAAATAACAGATATTTTTATAGATATTATAAAAATATTTATGAAATACTATCAAATGAATACTCATTTTTATTGGAAAAATTATTCCGAACGCAATGGCGCAAGTTTCGTATTTTAAACAATCCGTTAAGTCGCTCAAATGAGTCCCGAACCACTATGTTACAAAATAATACTCAAAAGTTACACTTTTAGTCCCTGTGGTAATATTTACATAAATCACACCACATTATTTGGCACTTGACATTTACTTTTAAAGTTTTAATATAAATAAAAATTTTATAAAAATTTTCATTTCATTCTTATATATACAACACACACACAAACATATACCCTCACTCCTCTCTCTCCCAAATTTTCCGGCGACCACCTTCGGTCATCTTCTCCGGCCGGATTTCGACCACCGCCACCACCGCTGTCGTTCTTCGCCGCCGGAAAACTTTTCCGGCGAGTGTTCCGGCCAAAATGAAAAATGGTTCTCATCACCGGATCTACTCGATCCCCACCACCACTCGCCGCCACGCGCCTCACCTCTATAACCACCACGCCCTCATCACCCACGGCTGCCATCATCATGCCACACACCACATCACCAACCCCCCTCACCACTTCCTCTACACCACCACCACCGCTGCAACAACGACCCACAAGGGTGCGTTGGTTTAGCAGCAGCACCACAAAAATAGTGCGTTTGGTTTTGATAAAAACCACCTACAGGGTACGTTTGGTGTTGTCCTCAAACCAACCGGGTGTGTTGGGTTTGGGTCTCAAACCCACCAAGTGTGTTGGGTTTCGGGTCGGCAGCACCAAAGATTCGGTTGGTATCATGGTATCACCCATAAGGGTGCGTTGGGTATCGGGTCAGGCCAAGGGTGCGTTCGGGTTGGGTTTAGCAGCCACAAGGGGCACCGCACCTAGGGTGCGTGTGGTTTTGGATAACAAACCACATATGGTGCGGTTGGTTTCGTATCAGCTAGGGTCCGTTTGGTTTGATGGCATCACCAACAAAATGGGGCACGTTTGGTTGCTAACAGCCGCACCAGGGTGTGTTTAGATTAGTAGGAAAAACATGGGTGCGTTTGGTCTATATTTCACGCAAGGGTCCATTTGGTTTTGTAACCGCAGCAAGGCTGCGTTTGGTTTTGGTGGTTTGCACCATCGTCGGGTGCGTTGGGTTTGGGACAGCCAACAAAAAGGGCGCGTTTGACTGTGGAAATCACCTCGAGGGTGCGTATGGTTCGCGGGTCAGCAGCAGGGCTGCGTTTGGCTCAACAGCCACAGATTAGGGTGTGTTGGTTTTGGTTATAAATAGGTTTAGGTCCGTTAGTTCGTTTGGCAGATTAGGGGGTGTTTGAATGGATGTATAACAATCATATGGTGCGTTTGGTTGTTATTTATCAGCCAAATAGAGTGCGTTTGGTATAACGAGGTATACACAAAGGATGTGTCTTGGGTTATATATAAAAAGATTTAATAAATATATCATAAGTTTTCATAAATATCAAACCGGATTAAATGGTGGTCATTGGTTAAATAAATGTGTCATGTATTAATTAATCTTGCCTAATCATATATATTGAACACATGAGTAAATTTCAACATGTATTATTTGAAAAAGGGTTAAGTTATATAATTTCAAGATTTTTAATTCGTGATATATCAATAACCGGATAAACAAACGGAAACTATACTTTTACAAATGGGATAAATATTCTAGCAACCCATCGAGGAAACAATATATTAAATTATAAAATAATCTTATATTTTATAATGAGCAACTAGAAAATAACATCATAACTATTGTAAGAGTTTTAAAAACGTCGTTTAACATAATTTGCAGATTTAAAACGTGTGTCCATTTTTATAAAGAAGCTTTCCATTAAATCATTTGGGGATATCCGGGAACGTGTCGAATTATTTAGTTTCTTTAATTTTTATTATTTTTCTTATATAATACTTGGAAAGTATTATATAATTAAACCATTTTAGTTTAAAATTGTCATCTTTTTAGGGAACACACATGTTTGTATCACTATACGCTTCGAGTTATCCGCTTTTGGGTGGGTATCTTAATAGATAATTTACGATATGAATTATATATTTGGTCATTTACCATTATGTAATATATACGGAATATATTATACATTTTGCGTTACTTTTTGATTTATTTATTTAACCAACCACCAAACTATTACAACTTTAAATCTAAATCTTTTATCAACGTGTCACGTTGACGTGCTCATTCATCGGAAAACCAAGTACATCATCCTAGGCTAGTGGGTCTTAGCCGTTAAGATAAACCGCAACTTCTTGGTCGAGCCGTTTCTGTTTCCGTTTCGACTTGTACTCAATGTGTACATTCCCGCCAATCGTTCGTCATCATCGATGTGAGTTTATAGCCCCTCTTTCACTTGTTTTACATTTACTTTACAACGCGTCGTGGAGAGAATACATGCTCAATACAACTTGTTTACATATATGTTTACAATATCTTTTACATACTATTCTACACACTTGGTTTACCTACTTGATTTTGCAATTCATTACAAACATAATTACATGGTTGATTACAAACTTGGTTTCATACTTTGTCACATACTCATATGCATACACGTTTACGAAATTGTTTACATACTCATTACAAACTCAATTACGTGATTTATATCACACTCTTTTTCTACTAATGATTTAAGTTCACAAAAGCTATTTACGAGTACAAATGGTTAATTTTTATGACACAAGTTTTTTTCGGTTATCATCTCCTGTTTACATGTGCCTAAGTAACATAACCCACCATTGCCCATTATCATGAACTGTTAAATTCTTGACCGGAGGACCGGTTGAGGGAGCGCGAGTGTATAAATAGATCTATTTGGGATTGACATCCCTATTCGGGTGAGTAGCGCTCACTAGTTTCGACTGTACTGAAACAACGAATGCATACATGTCGGAACAATTTGGATGTTTACGGGTTTGAACATCTACACGGGCACATTTTGTGCATTAAATTGCATACATATATGTCGAGCTTCAGTGTCATGAGCTTAGTGCAACAGTAGATATTATTTATGTGGTACTGTATTTGTTATAGTAGACCCATACATTTTGGAAAATCAACGATCTCACTGTCCATACTACTTATTAAACATTACTAATTTCTGAACACTTTTCATTATATTGCGGCGAAGCAATAAACACTAAACTCTTTCGGTTCTACATTTACTCTTGCATTTTTGGCGATTATTATAAGGATTGAAATAATCACATACTTTATAAATCCTTGGATTCCAACATTTACATTATACTTACAAAACTCTATGAACTCACCAACTTTAATGTTGACACTTTTAAGCATGTTTTTCTCAGGTGAATTAGATGCTTGGCTTACTTGATGTGCAATGGAGTCTAAAATTGACAAGATTTCATTTATGGATTTCTACTTACATGCAAATGATCAAATCTCGTTGGATTATTTTCAAGCTTTTCATTGTGATGCAATTATGGGACAAATGTTATATCAATTTCAAAGAAATCAACGAGATTACTTTTCAAACGACACATTTAGAGGTCGTTCTCTTGTATCTTGTGCTATTGTATTATGAAGTAACGCCCCCCGGACATATTTCCGCTGTGACCCATTTTTGGGGGTGTTACAGATTAGTATCAGAGCCAAGGTTATAGAGAACTAGGTTGCATATTTTACCCTAGACTATAACCGTTTTCACAAACATTGCATCACATCAAACATTTTCAAAGTGCATACACGTTACTTGCTTATGTGCTTACATTACGTGCTGCATTAAGTGCTTATGGATATTTTTTCAAAAACAGTACATATATGTAATATATAATGCTTAAATCTTTGCTTATACCGCACGCATATTATATAATAGTTATTTATATAATACCAGGAGCAATTCATAAGACATTGTGAGTTTGCACAATGTTCTCACTTATACCTCAGACATTGTGAGTTATACAATGGTCTCATCTTACTTCTTAGACATTGTGAGTTGCACAATGGTCTCATTTCGTTCTCAGACATTGTAAGTTAAACAATGGTCTCTAAGGATATTTTTCTTCAATAGCGTTATACTTAATTGTATTTACACGGAGACCGTTATAATTTTGTGTTACATAGAATTATGTAAGAAATCTAAGTAATACAAATCTTGTATGGGGCAGGGACTTGTAATATAAGGATTTGATATGATAATGCTATGTTACAAAGCCCCGTCACAGTTTGTTTACTGGATTATGTATGAATCTAAAGTATTGCAAGTCTGTTGTATGGGCGGACTTGTAATAGGAAATTGATATAGAAATCGCTATAACTGATCCGTTCTATAGATCTTTACCTTATTTACTCTAACCGAGTACTCATTAACTGTCTTAAACTCTATGTCGATCTTCCCTGATTGTTTTAACATCCCGTCTCCGAAGACTCGAGTTTTAAATACACGTTCCATACTCATTAAGAGCACCGACATCGTATTCCATCATCCACCAGTTGAAAACTTTGTGTGTACGCGTGTTATATCAGAAATTATAAGTAGGATGATTTAAATCTCTTTATTTAAATAGATTGGACGCCCTCCCAGTTAAATAAATAAAATTATAAATCACCCGAACCATGAAGTTTATCATTTTCTTACTTAAATAAAATTTTGACGCTTCTTTATGTAATAGAGAAATTTAATAAATTGAGTGGGCTTAATGGTATCACGATATACACGAGTATGAACCTGAAATCGATAATCATCAGAATTTTGTTAAAAAGGTCTAGAAGACACAATCGTGACTTGCACTCATCATAATCTTAATGCCCTCACCTTGGAGCTACCTATCACATTCTTAAGTTATAACTTTTGCCGTTGCTAATCTCCTCGCGATCACGAACGTTGTGGAGGCTAGCAGAGGCTGAGTACAATAATCCGCCGCTATCGCATAAGCTTCACGTCCTCGCAGCCCCTCTCATTTATTAAACTTTATTCTGGAAATATTGTTTCTCGAAATGTCCTCATTCTTTGCATTCCATCACCGTTTGTTATAGTTATCGTCGTTATGGTCACTGCTGTTGGGTCCTGGAGCGGTCCCGACTGATACAACTTTATCCAATAGGTTTAATTTGCAACTAAAACTCCCCTTAAACGATATGAAACACCTACCTGACGAAACAGATAGTCCGAACTATTCATTTCGGGCCACTAGTAGAAGACTTAGGTTTTGTGAGACAATCCTAAGTATAACTACTTCTTACTAGTGTACTGCCAAGTAAGCTTGACACTTACAATCATTAGCCGTCCGCATGAATTAATCGCCGAACGTTAAAGGTATCAGAGGACTAGACTATGTCCTTGAAATAATTAAAACTCTATATTGGCATACCAACGCGACTACACTTTCTCCTTTGACGCTGTCACTATCAAGAGATTTCTTCATAACGCGTTTATATCAGTTATAAGACCTAAAGTAATATTATTTTTGAGATACCTATTTGGATGGATTAAATATCCTGGTCAAACTTAGTCAAAGTTTTGGTATATGAAGAGGTGTCGAAACATTTAAATTTTGCTGAATAAAGTTATCAGCATTTTGTTTAGAACTGGTTTATTAAACCTTAAAATTTTTTCTTGGTCACGCAAACGGTTAACACAAATTTAATCCCGGGACGAGCAATTCTCTTAAGGGGTAGGTACTGTAACATTCGAGAATTTTTGAATTTTTAAAGGACTATTTTACCCTTTGACTTTTCGGGTCTGACTTGACTTTTTGACTTTTGACGTTTTATTGTCTAATAAAAACAATTACCGCGTGGCCGGTAAAATTTTCCGAACCTATTTCTAATAATAAATTATAATTATTATTATATTTCTCAAAGTGGAAATTATTTTTATCTTATATTTGGCCTCGAAAACGAAAAAGTTTATATATTATATTATAAGCTGACGTATCAAAAAACGAACCACTAAATCACGATTATTTTTGTATCGGGAACTCTAAAGCAATTTGATGTAAAACGACATTCTTGAAAACTTTTCAGTTTTGACCGAGACCCAAAAACACTCAGAAAGTGACTGAAATACCCTCGCAAGATTTAGAAACGAGAAAATAATTAAATTATGATTAGTGGGGGTTTAAAACCCCACTTATCTAAAATACCACAAATTCAACACTATATGGGTCAACCTTAAAAACCTACACGTAATAATACCCAAACCACATATCCATCGTTATCAAATATAACTTTCTATTTTTACTTTTGACGAGACTGTAACCCGGTTCACCAAATGAATAACCAATATTCGTAATTAAATGAAAAAACTATTTTAAAAAAAAATAAAGATTTTATCAAGCGAATACTCATTTTTATACAGAAAAATTGTTTTGGAAAACAATGGCGCACGTTTCGTATTTTAAATACTCCCGTTAAGTATACTCAATACTAGTCCCCCGCATCAAATAATTAAACAAAATTTTTACACATCAGGATCCCCTTTGAATTCTTAACAAAGTTAACCCTCAACAATTAACAACAATCAAAATTTTTAAGAACTTTTATTATATATCTATAAATTAAAATCATTTTTTTCGATATAAAAAATAAAACACACACAAAACATCTTCATCCTCTCCACTTCTCTCTCCCTCCCCATCCGTCAGCCAACTCCGCCGCACACACTTTTCCGGCCAACCGCCGCCGAAAAGTTTTCCGGCGAGTATTCCCGGACGGAGACCAAATTGTGTTCCTCATTGCGGACTATCCGAAATCCCCCTTCCACACTCCTCTACGCGCCATTTTTCCTCCCCCACCGCTGCCACAGCCGCCCCCATCACCACACAACCACCAGACCACACAAAGGTGCTTTTGGTTTGGCTGTTCACCCGCACCTAGGGGTGGCGTGTGTTTTGGATAAAAACCACTCATATGTGCGGTTGGTTTTTCGTATCAGCTAGGGTCCGTTTGGTTTGATGGCATCACCAACAAAATGGGGCACGTTTGGTTGCTAACAGCTGCACCAGGGTGTGTTTAGATTAGTAAGAAAAACATGGGTGCGTTTGGTCTATATTTCACGCAAGGGTCCGTTTGGTTTTGTAACCGCAGCAAGGCTGCGTTTGGTTTTGGTGGTTTGCACCATCGTCGGGTGCGTTGGGTTTGGGACAGCCAACAAAAAGGGCGCGTTTGACTGTGGAAATCACCTCGAGGGTGGCGAATGGTTTTTTTCGCAGAGTCAGCAGCAGGACTGGCGTTTGGCTCAACACCACAGATTAGGTGTGTTGAATTTGGTTATAAAATAGGTATTTAGGTCCGTTAGTTCGTTTGGCAGATTAGGGGGTGTTTGAATGGATGTATAACAATCATATGGTGCGTTTAGTTGTTATTTATCAGCCAAATAGAGTGCGTTTGGTATAACGAGGTATACACAAAGGATGTGTCTTGGGTTATATATAAAAAGATTTAATAAATATATCATAAGTTTTCATAAATATCAAACCGGATTAAATGGTGGCCATTGGTTAAATAAATATGTCATGTATTAATTAATCTTGCCTAATCATATATATTGAACACATGAGTAAATTTCAACATGTATTATTTGAAAAAGGGTTAAGTTATATAATTTCAAGATTTTTAATTCGTGATATATCAATAACCGGATAAACAAACGGAAACTATACTTTTACAAATGGGATAAATATTCTAGCAACCCATCGAGGAAACAATATATTAAATTATAAAATAATCTTATATTTTATAATGAGCAACTAGAAAATAACATCATAACTATTGTAAGAGTTTTAAAAACGTCGTTTAACATAATTTGCAGATTTAAAACGTGTGTCCATTTTTATAAAGAAGCTTTCCATTAAATCATTTGGGGATATCCGGGAACGTGTCGAATTATTTAGTTTCTTTAATTTTTATTATTTTTCTTATATAATACTTGGAAAGTATTATATAATTAAACCATTTTAGTTTAATTGTCATCTTTTAGGGAACACACATGTTGTGTATCATATACGCTTCGAGTTATCCTTTTGGGTGGGTATCTTAATAGATAATTTACGATATGAATTATATATTTGGTCATTTACCATTATGTAATATATACGGAATATATTACACATTTTGCGTTACTTTTTGATTTATTTATTTAACCAACCACCAAACTATTACAACTTTAAATCTAAATCTTTTATCAACGTGTCACGTTGACGTGCTCATTCATCGGAAAACCAAGTACATCATCCTAGGCTAGTGGGTCTTAGCCGTTAAGATAAACCGCAACTTCTTGGTCGAGCCGTTTCTGTTTCCGTTTCGACTTGTACTCAATGTGTACATTCCCGTCAATCGTTCGTACATCTCGATGTGTATTTATAGCACCCTCTTTTACTTGTTTAACATTCACTTTACAAACCTCTCGGGGGAGAATACATCTCAATACAACTTGTTTACCCATAAAAAATTATTGTTTACAATACTGTTACATACTAATCTACACACTTTGGTTTACCTACTTGATTTTGCAATTCATTACAAACATAATTACATGGTTGATTACAAACTTGGTTTCATACTTTGTCACATACTCATATGCATACACGTTTACGAAATTGTTTACATACTCATTACAAACTCAATTACGTGATTTATATCACACTCTTTTCTACTTATGGATTTAAGTTCTCAGAAGCTATTTACGATAAAATGGTTAATTTTTATTGGACAAAAGGGAAGAAGTGTTTTCGGTTTATCACTCCTGGTTTTACAATTGTGCCGTAAGTAACATAACCCAACCATTGCCATTATCATGAACTGTTAAATTCTTGACGTCGGAGGACCGTTGAGGGAGCGCGAGTGTATAAAAAGATCATTTGGGATGACATCCACTATTCGGGTGAGTACGCTCACTAGTTTCGACGTACTGAAACAACGAATGCATACATGTCGGAACAATTTGGATGTTTACGGGTTTGAACATCTACACGGGCACATTTTGTGCATTAAATTGCAGTACAATATAGCGACTTCAGTGTCATGAAGCTTAGGCATTCAGTAGATATTATTTATGGTGTACTGTATTTTTGTTATAGAGACCCATACATTTTGGAAAAACAACGATCTCACTGTCCATACTACATATTAAACATTACTAATTTCTGAACACTTTTCATTATATTGCGGCGAAGCAATAAACACTAAACCTTTCGTTCTAACATATTACTCTTTCATTTTTTGGCGATTATTATAAAGGAATTTGAAATAATCACCATACTTTATAAAATCCTTGGATTCCAACATTTACATTATACTTACAAAACTCTCTATGAACTCACCAACTTTAATGTTGACACTTTTAAGCAGGTTTTTCTCAGGTGAATTAGATGCTTGGCTTACTTGATGTGCAATGGATCTAAAATTGACAAGATTCATTATGGATTATCTAACTAACATGCAAATGATTCAAATCTCGTTGGATTAGTTTCAAGCTTTTTCATTGTATGCAATTATGGGGACATAGGTTAATATCAATTTCAAAGAAATCAATGAGATTACTTTTCAAATGACACATTTAGAGGTCGTTCTCTTGTATCTTGTGCTATTGTATTATGAAGTAACGCCCCTCGGACATATTTCCGCTGCGACCCATTTTTGGGGGTGTTACATCAGTGGTAAACAACCATGTATCAAACACGTATTAGAAATCATGTGAAAACCAAGTAAAATCTTTAGTAAACACATTCATTTAACGCTTATGAAATTGGAATCAATAATTTTCTTAGTAAAACAAGTATGTATTCTCACCCCAAAAATAGTTATGAAAACATTTAAGAAGAAAAGATGGGGCTATGAAGTCACCGAGGAGTTATGAAGACCAGAAGTAGATGAGCGAGAAGCGTCTAAGCACAACCTAAAAGATGTAAGCGGATTAGAATGATAAAGAAGGTCGATACGTAAAAGTAAATACAAAATTGTAAACACGAGATATGTTTCAGAGATATGTCATGGCATTTGCATTATAACTAACCGAAGTATTTTTTATCCCCAAATTGGTATACAACCTTCACTTATACTACATTAAGTTCTACTAAAGTCTCGCTTATGCGCTTCATAATCTATTACTATGGGCCGCACTTTTATTTCTTAAGAAAAGGCGTAAAACTATGTTGCTGAATTTTTAGTCAACTTTACAAGACCATGTCTCTTAACCAATAAAAGATACAAGGATGGGGCTTTCACCCTTGGAAAGATACTTAAGTCTAGTTTTCATAAAATTATGCCTTTTAATCAAACCATTTACCAATCCACGAGAAATGAGTTTTTACTAATCATAACTCAAAACAGAAAGTTCGATGAATTTCTAATACTTACGGTTTTGGCCATAAATCCTATTCTATAATAGAAAAAAAGTTGTATAAAAAGAGAGATGAAAGCCTATGATGTATGTTCTTTAACCATGTTTTAAAAACCCAACACTTTAGTGCAAAAATCTAGAGTTAAATCCCTTTTTAAAACAGTAGTTCAGAACTGACTAGTCTGCATAAATCGGTCATATCTCACTCATTCGGGGGAGATATGGCTCTAGACAACTCGACACATGTACTTTGAACTTATTTCTACAACCCCATCAAATAATCCAGACCGGTTGGTTACAGCTGCTTCCGTCTCGTTTTTCTCTTCGATTTGAGAGGTCACGGGCCTGAAACGGACTTACGGATCAAAAGTTATGGCTGTTTTACTGAAACCCTTTTCTTCACACAAGATTTCTAGACAAAACGCAGTGCTATCTTTAACCAAAACGCAGTGACTTTTGAATCAAAACGCAATGACCATTTAATCAAAACGCAGCTTGAGATTTGGTCAAAACGCAACAAAATAAAAAATTGGGCAGAGTATTCCTTAGTCAAAACGCAATACATGTCTTCAAAACGCAACCTGCAATCAAAACGCAATGAACCAAAACGCAATCAAGATCAAAACGCAACCAATGATCAAAACGCAACCAATGATCAAAACGCAACCAATGATCAAAACGCAACCAAGAACTTTGCCAGAGAGTCAAAACGCAACGACGAAATATACGACTTTTTCCACCAAAAATCGCCTAAAAATCACCCTTTTTGACCTTTTAACTTGATTTCTCTTGCACAATTAGTTACCTTATGCCTAGATCTTGCTTAATAACATAAACATTCACACATCTAAGCACAAAAATCCGGGTTTGATTTTTTTTTCCGCTTCAAATGACACACGAATTTGATCTTTTTGAACCACAAGAATCAACCACGAATCCATACGTAGCTCTGATGCCAATTGTAGGATCCCGTTTAACACTTCATAACACGAATCAATCACGGATCAAAAACTAGAAATGAGAAAGAGAGGTGATTTGTTCTAGAGAGAGAAAGATGAGAGAAAAAGAGAAAAGATATTTATTAGAAAATGAGAAAAGATATTTTCTAAGTAGAAAATATCTATATATACCCCTACACATTTAATGTGACGCGCGGGATATTTAACTAAGACTCGGGCTCGGGTTTTGCTTGGGATTAAACCCGAAACATATACAATATTAGATTAACTATCGAGCCTGATTCCCGATACTTTCCTATTACAACGTTAACTAATTAATTGACCGAGACTAACATACATAATTAACGAACTTCATGTTCGACTCAATATTTTAAGGCTAACAAATACTTATATATAGTCAAGATTGTCTAATAGACTTCCAAATATGTATATAAAAAACATTTAATGGGATGTTTGTTTTAGAGTTAAGTAGGAGTAAAAAGCTAGTAAGGGGTGTTTGGTTTTCAGTCTTGTAGGAGCTAATAAAACATAAGGGGTGTTTAGTTTTTAGTTTAGTAGGAACTAATTAAAAGAAAAGGGGTGTTTGGCTTACACGTTATGTTTATAAATTATATTTTTTTATTTTTTTTCTAAAACATTTATTCCACAATATTTATTTTTAAAACACGTAGTTAAAATATTAGAAATTGTAAAAATACTATTTTGACGCGGTTTCGGCCAAACGCGGATAAAAGATGAAAAATGAGAGTTTTAAAATCGATAATTTTAATAAAAATCGTCTAAAATGTAAAAGTAAACTCTTCAAGATTTATAAAATAATTATGAGACTGGATATAGTAGTGACCTTATATACGGGGTTTTACATCATCCCCTCTTTACGGGAGCGCCGTCCTGGTGCTCAATTCGCCTTATTCGTCTACGGTTTACTTATGAAGAGATGAGGAAATGCTCAGGTCCTCATCGAGGTTTCCAACAAAAATTGAATGAACAAAAGTCAAAGTATCAAATATATGCAACGAACATGAGCAAACAGATCGACTGTCGTGAGAATCCTTAAAAAGTAATGATTAAATACATGACTCGAAGAAAAATCCATTGGAACGAAGAATTTAACAAGTCGTCAATTCTTGGAAGCGGTATGTGGTTCATTACTATTAGCTTATCAACTTCGCGGCGGTCAATAAACATTCGGAAAAATCCCTTATAACAAATTACGAGTCGAAAGAGTTCATAGCCCAATGGATGATTCGTACACAAGAACGCACGCTATGTCGAATACACATAAGCCCACTCATTCACAATTCGTCACTTACATAAAGAGGCATCCCAATCCATGTAAGTGAATAATTATGAACTTATTGTTCGGCGGTTTATAATTTCCTTATTCAAATAAAGAAGTATCCCAGTTCATTTCAATAAGATTATTATAAATCATCCTACTTAAGTATGGCCGACACAAAACAAAATATCACAACAAGACCAAAAGCTACATTAAGTAAGAAAAGTGTATCCCCTCGACGGCATGATTCTTCAAAATCGTAAGAAGTAACGAGAAGGATGATAAGATGTTAGTCAATCGCGTTTCAAGGTCAAGTGCCAAAAGACGGCACAATCTGAGGTGACATGGTAAAGTAGTACTCCCATCGTCTGGAAGACTTCAAAATGATAGATTACGAAACAATATATGTGATTCAAAAGCATAAGAAGAGTGTTCAAACTTGGAGTCGATCGAGAAAATAACTAGCGGAATTGATAAACTACACCGAATTTCAATACCATCAAAAGGAAATAAAGTAAAGTCGTGTAAGTGTCTCGAAGATATTTCATGTTTAGGCTTCGGTTAGCACTGGCATCAAACCAAGCTCGATTAAAAAGCATTGACAATTTATACATAACATGTGGGTAGGCGTACCCACAGTCCAAATTACAATACACTACGAGTAGACGTACTCATCCGATCCAAATTTCAAATAACGCTAGACATAATACCAAGGCGACACAACGACCTTAAATAGTTAAACTCACACAAATCACATCTATATAATTGGATAACGGCAAACCAGAAGATGAGCATAAGAGATTAAAAGATGGTAGCTCATATACGTACGGGTGTCCTTATATGATACTAGTATTGAGGTTCGAGTGAGAAAACAAGAAAATAAGAAGCACGCGATAATCGAAGTGGTTAATATATTTAACCGGCCGATATAAGGTAAACAGTAAGGCGTCATAAGATAGACGCAAGAGAGCGAAGTAATAACTAAGTGTTATATACTCATTATTCATGTAATAGCAATAGGGATGCAAAAGAGAGTATATAAGTTACCTGGGAGCAAGCAAGCGCGGATATCAGACAATGGTGAAAGACTCTTAAAAGTTTTCAAAAAACGGTTATAGTTTAGGTTTTAAAAACGACCTAGTTCTCTATAACCAGTGCTCTGATACCAATCTGTAACACCCCCCAAAATCACAACAACACAGCGGAATACCACTTGGGTGCTACTTCATAGTTCATACACACAAGTTACAGCCTCAAAAGAGACGTTTAATAAAATATCACATTCGATTTAAATAAATCAGAGTAAATTCATGTCCTAATAATTTCTTTTTAACAAAAGTTACAAGTGTTTAAACATGACTCCTTTGTATATTTTAATAATAAATGGTTGTCGAATGTGAAGAAAAATCAAGTCTTTAAAATTTTAATATTCGCGCATCCAAATGCTCCCAATGCTCAGCTAGCAAAATAATACACTGAGAAAATACATGCAAAATCGTCAACAATAATGTTGGTGAATTCATAGATTTAAGTAAAAGCAGTTGTGAAATAATTCAATTAATATTTCAGTAAGAAAAGTAGCTTTACAACATTTCAAAGCATTATTTCCGAAATCCAAGTAGTGATTCAATAATTCAAGAAATGTTCAGAAGTGGACCACAAGATTTAAGTAATGTAGACAAGAGAAACAACTTCACCAAGTCTAGATGAAAACAATATATTATTGCCTTAAGCTCATGACACCGAACCTTAACATGCATTGTAACCAAACCAGTATTCGAGGTTTGTGCCCCAAAGATATATATGTAGATTCTGCCAAACATCTTAAGAATTACCTCAAATGTTAAATGCGTCAATGGTTATCTAGAAACCACAGCTAAGACAGGGATTGTCAGTCCCGATAGATCTAGTAACTAACGGTTCATGATAAAAAAAGGGGACTTAATGGCAAAGGGTACTTGGGCAATAATATGATCTGGAATAGCATACAATTGAAAAACACTTGTGTCAAATGTAAAACAAGTAATGTGCTCAAAACTCTCAGTTTTCATATATAAGAATTCTGTGATCTCAAATCATGTAGTAAGCAAATTAAGATTTAGTAAAATTAGTCATGTAACGCTTAAGTAGTAGAAATCAATAAGTTGGCTTAGTAAAACGAGCATGTATTCTCACCCCGTAAACAGTTTATGGAAACCATTAGAAAAGAAAAGGGTCGGGCTATGAACTCACCAAGCATAGAAGAAGTGATCAAGAAATCCAAACAAGATAGAAACGAACGCCGACAATCAACCGCGACCTATTAATAAATATAATATGCGATTGATACTCGAGCTATATAAAATATGCAACTCATCGAAATATAACATGTACATATTATAAAACATGCATAAAAAAGAATGATACTTAGAAATCCATAAGACAACACCACTTAATGTGTACAAAGGGTTTTACTCACTTTTACATTCTGAAAATCGACGAGGCCTAGTTCTTTGGAAAGTAGACTCGAAACACTTAATCATAGGTTCATTCATATCTAGAAAAGCTATTGTCATGGCCAAGTTACACTACTCGCAAGATGAACTAAAATTATGCACAAAAACAACGTGCGCAGAATTTTACCGAAACAATTTCCCAACTTCAAATCACCATATCTTTTTTGTTTTTAAGAATTGAAAACTCAAATTTTTATCACACATTCATTATAACGACCACCACCACTCTATTCACTTTAATTCAGATTACAAAAATACTCATCTTACCAAATCAAGCCTAAATTTTTTGGTCTAAAGGAGGGTTTAGAAACCCTCACAAATCTTAAATTTTCGCACCAATTTCGCATTCAACACAACCATGCTATCCTATAATCACTACTAAACCATCAATTTTTACCAACAAACTCATAAACATAATTTTTCTATGGATTCCCAAAGTATCAAAAACTAACATGCATGCTTACATATATGTAAAACCAATCAAGAAGGAAACAAAAAGGGCTTACAATGTTACAATTGAAGAAGAAAACGAACCAAACACTCACTTAGGGTTCGGCCTAGATCAAACCATAAGAAAAAAACCAAAATCAAAACTTCCATTGATGTTTATAATTCTCCCAATACCTTAACAAGATAATCCCCACAAGATTTTTCCAAAAACCTTAATTTTTATCTTCAATCAAAATTTATCAAAAACCTTCAAACTGAAAATCAATATTTAATTCTTTTTGGGATATGTTTAATTAAAGGTTAATTGAAGGGATTTGTAATTGCATGAGAAAATTTTTTGATGGAATGATGGTGGATCATGGTGGTTCGATCGACAGTACAGGAGAAAGGAGGGAGGAAAAGATTTTAGTCGTTGGAGGTGTTTGTGTGTTTTTAGGAAGTGTTATTAAGGGAGTCGAATACATATATATAGTCAAGATTGTCTAATAGACTTCCAAATATGTATATAAAAAAACATTAATGGGATGTTTGTTTTAGAGTTAAGTAGGAGTAAAAAGGTAGTAAGGGGTGTTTGGTTTTCAGTCTTGTAAAAGCAAATAGAACATAAGGGGTGTTTGGTTTTTAGTTTAGTAGGAACTAATTAAAAGAACAAGGGTGTTTGGCTTACGCGTTATGTTTATAAAAAAAATTTAAAACATTTATTCCACAATATTTGTTTTTAAAACACGTAGTCAAAATATTATAAATTGTAAAAATATTATTTTGACGCGGTTTCGGCCAAATGCGGATAAAAGATGAAAAATGAGAGTTTTAATTTATAAAATAATTATGAGACTGGAAATAGTAGTGGCCTTATATACGGGGTTTTACATCCTCCCCTCCTTACGGGAGCGCCATCCCGGTGCTCAATTTACCTTATGCGTCTACGGTTTACTTATGAAGAGATGAGGAAACGCTCAAGTCCTCATCGAGGTTTCCAACAAAAATTAAATGAACAAAAGTCAAAGCATCAAATATATGCAACGAACATGAGCAAACAGATTGAATGTCGTGAGAATCCTTAAAAAGTAATGATTAAATACATGACTCAAAGAAAAAGCCATTGGAACGAATAATTTAACAAGTCGTCAATTCTTGGAAGTGGCATGTGGTTCATTACTATTAGCTTATTAAGTTCAAGGCAGTCGATACACATTCGGAAAAATCCCTTATAACAAATTACGAGTCGAAAGAGTTCATAGCCCAATGGATGATTCGTACACACGAATGCACGCTATGTCGAATACACATAAGCCCACTCATTCACAATTCGTCACTTACATAAAGAGGCGTCCCAATCCATGTAAGTGAAGAATTATGAACTTATGGTTCGACGGTTTATAATTTCCCTATTCAAATGAAGAAGCATCCTAATTCATTTCAATAAGATGATTATAAATCATCCTACTTAAGTATGGCCGACACAAAACAAAATATCACAACAAGACCAAAAGCTACATTAAGTAAGAAAAGAGTATCTCCTCGACGGCATGATTCTTCAAAATCATAAGAAGTAACGAGAAGGATGATAAGATGTTAGTCAATCGCGTTTCAAGGTCAAGTGCCAAAAGACGGCACGATCCGAGGTGACAAGGTAAAGTAGTACTCCCATCGTCTGGAAGACTTCAAAATGATAGATTACGAAACAATATATGTGATTCAAAAGCATAAGAAGAGTGTTCAAACTCAGAGTCGATCGAGAAAATAACTAGCGGAATTAACAAACTACACCGAATTTCAATACCATCAAAAGGAAATAAAGTAAAGTCACGTAAGTGTCTCGGAGATATTTCACATTTAGGCTTCGGTTAGCACTGGCATCAAACCAAGCTCGATTTAAAAGCATTGACAATTTATACATAACATGTGGGTAGGCGTACCCACAATCCAAATTACAATATAATACGAGTAGACGTACTCATCCGATCCAAATTTCAAATAACGCTAGCCATAAAACCAAGGCGACACAATGACCTTAAATAGTTAAACTCTCACAAATCACCTCTATATAATTGGATAACGGCAAACCAGAAGATGAGCATAAGAGATTAAAAGAAGGTAGCTCATATACGTACGGGTATCCTTATATGATACAAGTAATGATGTTCGAGTCAGAAAATAAGAAAATAAAAAGCACACGATAATCGGAGTGGTCAATATATATAACCGACCGATATAAGGTAAACAGTAAGGCGTCATAAGATAGACGTAAGAGAGCGAAGTCATAACTAGGTGTTATATACTCATTATTTATGTAATAGCAATACGGATGCAAAAGAGAGCATATAAGTTACATGGGAGCAAGCGCGCGGATATCAGACAATAGTGAAAGACTCTAAAAAGTTTTCAAAAAACGGTTATAGTTTAGGTTTTGAAAACGACATAGTTCTCTATAACTAGTGCTCTGATACCAATCTGTAACACCCCCAAAATCACAACAACACAGCGGAATACCACTTGGGTGCTACTTCATAGTTTATACACACAAGTTACAGAAAACGACCTCAAAAGAGACGTTTAATAAAATATCACATTCGATTTAAATAAATCAGAGTAAATTCAGGTCCCAATAATTTCTTTTTAACAAAAGTTACAAGAGTTTAAACATGACTCCTTTGTATATTTTAATAATAAATGGTTGTCAAATGTGAAGAAAAACCAAGTCTTTAAATTTTTGATATCCGCGCATCCAAATGCTCCTAATGCTCAGCTAGTAAAATAATAACTTGAGAAAATACATGCAAAATCGTCAACAATAATGTTGGTGAATTCATAGGTTTAAGTAAAAGCAGTTGTGAAATAATTTAATTAATATTTCAGTAAGAAAAGTAGTGTTACAACATTTTAAAGCATTATTTCTAAAATCCAAGTAGTGATTCAATAATTCAAAAAATGTTAAGAAGTGGATCACAAGATTTAAGTAATGTAGACAAGAGAAACAAATTCACCAAGTCTAGATGAAAACAATATATTATTGCCCTAAGCTCATGACACCGAACCTTAACATGCATTGTAATCAAACCAGTATTCGAGGTTTGTGCCCCAAAGATATATATGTAGATGCTGCCAAACATCCTAAGAATTACCTCAAATGTTAAATGCGTCAATGGTTATCTAGAAACCACAGCCAAGACGGGGATTGTCAGTCCCGATAGATCTATCCATAACACTCGCGTTTACCCAGCTAGTAATTAACGGTTCATGATAGAAAAGGGGACTTAATGGCAAAAGGGTACTTAGGCAATAATATGATCAGGAATAACATACAATTGAATAACACTTGTGTCCAATGTAAAACAAGTAATGTGTTCAAAACTCTCAGTTTTCATATATAAGAATTCAGTGATCTCAAATCATGTAGTAAGCAAATCAAGCTTTAGTAAATTCATGAGTAAACAGCCATGTATTAAAAGTCATGTAATAAGCAAGTAAAAGCTTTAGTAAAAAAATAGTCATGTAACGCTTAAGTAGTAAAAATTAATAAGTTGGCTTATTAAAACGAGCATGTATTCTCACCCCAAAAACAGTTTATGGAAACCATTAGAAAAGAAAAAGGTGGGGCTATGAACTCACCGAGCATAGAAGAAGTGATCAAGAAATCCAAATAAGATAGAAACGAACGCCGACAATCAACCGTGACCTATTAATAAATATAATATGCGATTGATACTCAAGCTATATAAAATATGCAACTCATCGAAATATAACATGTACATATTATAGAACATGCATAAAAAAAGAATGATACTTGGGAATCCATAAGACAACACCACTTAATGTGTCTATTAGTTTACACTTTTTCTGAAAATTATAACATTTTAGCTAGATGATCGGCTCACTTAAAGTAATGCTAAATGGTCGAACTAGTCGATCTCCCTTCATATTAAGTTACCCTTATATGCTATTAAATTACCATAGTTTACCCATAAACCATAGCCAATGTAATCCTTTTATGAAAGACACACCAACGTCACTTGTTCTAAAACAGGGTCTGCTGGACTTATCAAAAGTTTGGCTACAGCAGACCCTTAAAAACATTTTATAAAAATCTGAAAAAAATTCAGTAGGTCACACATATTATGGACAACCTCTAGTTTAAATTTCGTCCAAAAATAATAACACACCGCATCTTTACAATAAAATTTCTAGACAGCAAATACAGTTTTGACACTTAATCTTGTACAAAGGGTTTGACTCACTTTTACATTTTGAAAATCGACGAGGCCTAGTTCGTTGGAAAGTAAACTCGAAGCACTTAATCATATGGTCATGCAAATCTAGAAAACTATTGCGATGGCCAAGTTACACTACTCGCAAGATGAACTAAAATTCTGCACAAAAACAACGTGCGCAGAATTTTGCCGAAACAATTTCCCAACTTCAAATCACCATATCTTTTTCGTTTTTAAGAATTGAAAGCTCAAATTTTTACCACACATTCATTATAACGACCACCACCACTCTAATCACTAAAAATCATATTACAACAATACTTATCTTACCAAATCAAGCCTAAATTTTATGGTCTAAAAGGAGGTTAGGAAAAACCCTCACCAAATCTTTCAATTTTGCGCACCCAATTTCGCATTCAACACAACCATACTAACCTATAATCACTACTAAACCATCAATTTTTACCAACAAACTCATAAACATAATTTTTCTATGGATTCCCAAAGTATCAAAAACTAACTGCTATGTTACATAATGTAAACAATAAGAAGTAAATTAAAAAGGGCTTACAATGTAACAGTTGAAGAAGAAAACGAACCAAACACTCACTTAGGGTTCGGCCTAGATCAAACCATGAGAAAAAAACCAAAATCAAAACTTCCATTGATGTTTATAATACTCCCAATACCTTAACAAAATAATCCCCACAAGATTTTTCCAAAAACCCTAATTTTTATCTTCAATCAAAATTTATCAAAAACCTTCAAACTGAAAATTAATGTTTAATTCTTTTTGGGATATGTTTAATTAAAGGTTAATAAAGGAATTTGTAATTGCATGAGAAACTTTGATTGCGTGGAATGAAGGTAATGGGACGCTGGTGGTTCGATCGGACTCAGTCCAAGATGAGACTCGTGATGTGGGTTGATAGGATAAGAAGATTGTGTGATTTTAGTCGTTGGAGGTGTTTGTGTGTTTTTAGGAAGTGTTATTAAGGGAGTCGAATACATATATATATATAGTCAAGATTATCTAATAGACTTCCAAATATGTATATAAAAAAACGTTTAATAGGATGTTTATTTTAGAGTTAAGTAGGAGTAAAAAGGTAGTAAGGGGTGTTTGGTTTTCAGTCTTGTAAAAGCTAATAGAACATAAGGGGTGTTTGATTTTTAGTTTAGTGGGAACTAATTAAAAGAAAATGGGTGTTTGGCTTACATGTTATGTTTATAAAAAAAATTAATTTTTTTTTCTAAAACATTTATTTCATAATATTTGTTTTTAAAACACGTAGTTAAAATATTAAAAATTGTAAAAATATTATTTTGACGCGGTTTCGGCCAAACGCGGATAAAAGATGAAAAATGAGAGTTTTAAAATTGACGATTTTAATAAAAATCGTCTAAAATGTAAAAGTTAACTCTTCAAGATTTATAAAATATTTATGAGACTGGAAATAGTAGTGACCTTAAATACGGGGTTTTACAGAAGAAAGCACCAGCTAAGGGTGATAGAGGCAAAGGTATGTATTTACTTTCTGAAGCAGCATTACTTGAAGATGCCCAACTCAAGAAAGCCCTCAAGAAAAGCAAACAGGACACTCACATGCTTCATGCAAGTGGCTCAGGTGATGGAGTTGGTTCCCAACCAAAAGTATCTGATGAGTTTCAAGACATGATAACTGGTACAAATGAAGAAATTGGTACAAAACCAGGGGTTCTCGATGTACCCAAAGATCAATCTAAGAGTGAGAACGAATCTTGGGGAAATAGTAAAGATGATGACAGTGATGATGTCACCACTGATGATGATGATGATTATGATGATGATGACAGTGATGCTGATAGTGATAATGAAGCAACTGACAGTGAAATGACTGATTCTGATAAAGATGAGAATCCTAATTTTAATCAAAACGATGATGAAGAAGAAGAATATGAAGAAGAGTATGTACGTACTCCTGATAACTATGAATTCTTTGATGATGATGAAGAGTATGAGGAATTGTATAAGGATATGAACGTGAGATTGAAAGATGCAGAGCATGAAGAAGAAGAGAAAGGAGATGCAGAGATAACCGATGCGGGTTGTGATGATGTTTCTCAAGAAAATTCATATGAGCAGGTCGAAGATGATGCACATGTGACACTCACTGCTGCCCATGTCACATAGAATACTGAAGGTCCAATGCAAAGCTCTTTTGTTTCATCCGACTTTGCTAGTCAATTTCTTAACTTAGATAACGTTTCACCAGTTGACAATGAAGTCATTTCCATGATGAATGTCATCCTAGAAACTTCAACTGCAGCTGCACCAACCATTCCTTCGACAATTCAACCAATCACTCCTCTTCCACAATAGTCAACACCAACACCAACTCATGTACCAACAACTGATACAACTACAACCTCAATTCTTGCACTTCCAGACTTTTTCATCCCTATTCGGTTTCGACCAAAGAGTTTATGTCTTGAAAAAGGAGCTCTCTCAACTCAAACAAGTGGATTATTTTGCACAATTACTCGAAACTATAAAGTCACAAATTCCTATAATGATAGATGCTCAACTTAGCACAAGACTTGAAGATTCTATTCAGAAGGCTTTTTGGTCATACACTGCAGAATTTGAGAAGAAAGCTCAAGGTGAGAAGAAGCGATACATAGATCTCATTGAGAAATCAATGAAAGATATTATCAAAGATGAGGTCAAGAGTCAACTTCCATAGATTCTACCAAAAAAAGTATCTGACTATGCTACTCTGGTGATTCAAAGCACCATTACTAAATCACTTAAGATTTTTGTCTTGGCTAAATTTTCTTCTCAACCCAAATCTACATACGAGGAAGCAGCGTCACTTACACAGTTTGAATTGAATAAGATCCTTCTAGACAAGATGCAGAAAAGTAAATTGTATTGAGGAGCTCAAGAACACAAATAACTCTATGATGGACTAGTCAAATCTTATAAGCTTGACAAGGATCTCTTTGAATCTTATGGTAAAGCATATTCTTTAAAGAGAGATCAAGAAGACAAAGAAAAAGATGAAGACCCTCCTGCTGGATCACACCAAGGGTTGAAAAAAGGAAGACAAGCAAGGATGTTAAACCATCAAAAGGCTCTAAATCAAAAGAATCAAAGTTAAGCTCATCCAAAGGCAGCAAGTCTCAGCCAAAATCATTTAGTAAGTCTGCGCAAGTAGAGGAATCAATGTTTGAGACTGCAGACACCGAGATGCCATAGAATCAAGGAAGTGATTTAGGTTACACTGATGATCAACCCAATGTTGAGGCTGCTTCAGAGAGCGACTGGTTCAAGAAACCTGAAAGACCTCCGACTCCTGATTCTAATTGGAATGCTAGAATATCTGTTGACTTTAGACCACCTCAAACATGGATCAGCAGAATTGCTCAAGCAGAAAAGCCTCCTCTCACTTTCGACGAGCTGATGAACACGCCTATCGATTTCTTAGCATATGTCATGAACAATCTTAAGATTGATAATCTGACATAAGAGCGCCTTGTTGGACCAGCTTTTAATCTTCTCAAATGGACATGCAGAAGTCGAGTGGAACTCGAATATCATTTCGAAGAATGTTATAAAGCTGTCACTGATCGACTTGACTAGAATAACCCTGAAGGAAAGGAATATCCATTTGACCTTAGCAAGCATCTACCGTTGATTGAAGATCGAGGTCGTCAAGTAGTTCTTGTTGGCTACTTCATCAACAACGACCTCGAGTATCTGAAAGGTGGAAGTTCAAGCAAGAAATTCATGACTTCTACAACAAAAACCAAGGCTGCTAAATATGATGATATTCAAGGCATCGAAGACATGGTTCCATCGTTATGGAGTCCAATGAAGATAGCTTATGATGGATACGCTATCTGGGGAATCACACACTGGGGTCCTAAACGAAAATGATTCTATGGATTTGCTAGCAACAGGGTGTCCAAGCATGATGTGTTCTCCATAAAAAGAATCATTGCAGTAACCCATGTAAAAGTTATGAAGTGGTATGATTACGGCTATCTAGAGGAGATTGAAGTTCGAAGGGAAAATCAGAAGCTCTATAAGTTCAAGGAAGGTGACTTCCCAAGACTTAATCTGTGTGATATTGACGACATGATGCTTCTCTTGGTTCAAAAGAAAATCACCAATCTAGAGAGAGATGTCATTTTCAACTTGAATGTGGCATTGCGGATGTTTACCAAACGTGTTGTCATTCTTAAGCGGGTGGAAGACCTTCAACTGGGAGTCAAAAGCTACCAGAAGAAGCTCAATATCACTAAGTCAAAGACATTCAGGTTCGACATCTCCAAAAGAACTCCATACACTGCATACAGCAATCCTTAAGGAATTATCTATGTAGACAAGTTCAAAAGAATCAGGTTAATACGCTTGGATGAACTCTACAAGTTTAGTGATGGGACGCTCACATCTGTTCGATCTGTTCTTTATGATATTGCTTCCAACCTGAGGATGGATTACTTGCCAAAGAGAAGATGGAGTAATTTAGACAAATAAAAGTCTCGCATCATGACCAAGGCAATCGATAAGTTGCAGCTAGAGAGAAGGTTGATAAGGACCTTGGAGAAGTTCGTTGGTGGGAGAGATTACGGGGAAGACTTCAGGCTACTTGAACGGATAATATGATTGTGTCATATTTTGTCCTACTCCATTTCAAGTCATTCTCTCATAATTACTAATCTTGTGAATATGTAAATACGTAGTGTTAGACTAGCAATAGGCATACATAGTGTTTGAGTACGAATTTTCAAGAATTTCTTAGTAAATTCAAAAAAAATTCATATTAACATACTCAAACACCATATAATTCCCTCATAATTTGAGGGGGAGCATCAAAATATTCCAATAATAGGCTTGATATATAATTAGAACATTTTTCTCCCCAAATAATTTTCTTACATAATTGAATCAATTGATATCCAAACTATCAAGAGATTTGACATTTTCAATAAGGGGAGAAAATATGATTATATATATATATAACTTGTATAATGTGATCTTAAAGGCTCATATGTGAACTTCATCCTCGTATGTGCTAAACATTTTTGGTTATTGATGCACATATACAGGGGGAGCATTTCTGAAAAGTAAAACCATCGAGGTACTAAATGTTTTGATTTATATGAAAGTACCTTGATCGATGTTTTCAAATGGTTTTAAGGCTGTAAATAATACTAAAATACCGGCCATGTATGTAATTACTTAGAGTTATAAGGTGGTTAGGTAGAGGTGTTCGTTCCCACGATTTAGTCAGAATCGGAGAGATCTACCCAGGGACATTCCATTAGTTAGAATAGAAGTCCATAGGTATGATAAAAAGAAGAAAAAGTGAGAAAAGGGAAAAATGTAGACTAAGACAGAGCTAACACTGGAACAAACCCAACAAGGTGTTAGTTATGAAGTCTCGGTAAGTATTGAAAGGGTTGAAGAATGGAAAAGAAAAGTTAAGATAAAGGATGAAAAGAAAGAAGCCTTCCTTACACTTAGGCAGAAACCGGGTTAATACATATGCTATCAGAAACACTAAGCTGTTGTTTGGTATTGAAGATAGTCATCATGGACCCAGTGATGCAATGCACAACCCTCCCTAGCCACTCAAGGTCTCTTAAAAGACTCGTGTTTCATTTCTCACAGAGATTACATGTATTTCTATCGACTTTCTCACTCCGAGTTAGTTGGTATTGAAAAGGTGGCAGTCTGCTCCAGCCTCTGATTACTAAAACTAAATGTGCATTATTGAGTCTAGAGCCAAAAGAGATCATCCATAAATCTCACTAAGACACTATTCAATTATATTTGTTACTCACATACTGTGAAAACAAGTAATAACTTAAGAGTCATACGCATTATCCTTGTGATATTGCCAGAACATCAGAGTGATACTAAAGTATTCACAATGACGATGGAAATCCTTCCATAGCCAACATCAAACAAGCTTTGTGGTAGGTGACATGTGAGATCCTATATGGATCAAACTTGTAACACTGGATATCGATTCGGTCTAGACTATGAATGGACGATTGATGAATTTAGAAATGCCAAAACTCTCGATGTGTCGCAAAACCACTTTAGTAAGTGACACGTCGATTGATTTTCAAATCAGTTTTTATTTCAATTGGTGGGACTTTGTCTTACTGATTTACTCATACTGTGTTGTCTGCTTTGAGACGCTCCGGTAATGCGAACGGCTAGTACAGTTGCGAAAGCCTTTCAAGGAGATTCTTCAGAATTCTACCAGATCACATGCAGTATTTATACTGATCAACGGAGAACCGTGGTTATTGCAACCGTATTCGACGAAGTGACAAAGACACTTTTGTCCATACATGTTGATTATCACTAACCCTTTCATGCAGGTGATTCCGATAGTAGCAGCAGTTGGATCAAGACAAGTCAAGATTCATAGCCACATGCACATACTTGATCGACATATGTAAAGACATTATGAAAGCTCAAGTTCATGTTTCAAGACTTCCGCTACTCTGATACTGCACGTCCTTCTTGAAGCGACGAAGTGTTAAAGTTAAAGAACTTCAAGAAAGATGTCTTATTCAAGCTTTTAATCTCAAGAAAAGTATGAGCATCGGTCTGAAAGTCACAAGTACACAAGATGGCGAATATATATCAAGATGATGATAGGGGATTATGCTTGGTTGATGATCTCAAAGAAGTTCAAGCTTACTTACAAATCAAGCTTAAAGGAGCAAGCTCAAGCCTAAAGTCAAAGATCACTACAACATATCACAAGTTAATGATTAAAGTTTAAAGACTACGAGCTCAAGACAAGCATAGTATGCTAGGATTAACAGTTTCCTAAAATGGAGTGACCTCCCTTAGGGGGAGATTGTTAGAAATACGAAAAGTACCGGTCACTTCCATAATATAGTAAGATAGGCTCGCAGAATAGTTTTTGGAACCTTGATAAGGTAGAAAGGCCAAGGCCCATAGATAGCCCATGCTAAAGCCCATGGCCGACCATATGTAAACATATAAATATCCCTCTCCACACCTTAGAGAGGGTTGGTTGTTCACTTTTACATTTCATATCAATTTAATATTCTCTCTTCCTTTCTCTCTCTAAAAGTGTTAATCCCTTCCACTTTCTCTCTCTAGTTCTTGTTCATTTCATTGTGAGATTAGATAACAAATATATTCTATAGGGGGCGGCTAATGGGCTATGGGTTATTGGGTTTGTATTTATTTATTTTTGTTTGATTTTTATTAAGTGTATGTATTGTGTAATGTTTTAATAAAATGTGGGGAAAAAGGCCCAAAGTGCGGTTTTTAGCAAGGTTTGACAAGGACGCAGAGTCAAAATAAATTTTACTAAAATAAAAATAAGGAAATCCTCGGGGTAAAATATAGAAATATTTAAGTACGATGAACGCGTACACGAGAAATAGGCTAAAAGACAGCTCAAATTTACTGGAAACGCAAAAATTACCAGATCGATAAATAGTAAAAATAAAATTTTACTTAAAGGTAAAAATATAAATAAAATAAGAATTAATTATTTACCTGAATTTGCGGAGTATTACAATCCATCCCCCTTAAGGGAACACTGGTCCCCAGAGGTCAACTGATGACTATAACAGACTATGTGGTCGTGAATATATGTAGGTACTTGGTCTTGAACTTGTCTTCTCGCTCCTAAGTAAATTCAGCTCCTTGTTGAGAGTTCCAACGAACCTTAACGGTGGGGATCCTTTTCCGCTTCAGCTTCTTCACTTCTCTATTCACGATCTCAACAGGTTCCTCTACAAAGCGCAACTTTTCATCGATCTTGATCTCCTTCAAGGGCACTTGTAGACTTGCATATGCTAAACATTTCTTGAGATTCGATGAGATTCGACACATGAAACGTGTCATGGATATTGCTTAGCTCTTGAGGTAACCTCAAACGATAGGCTACTGGACCGACACATTCTACAATCTCAAATGGGCCCACATACCATGGATCCAGCTTTCCCTTCTTACCAAATCGTACAACACCCTTCCATGGCGTCACCTTAAGCAACACACGGTCGCCAACACTGAATTTAAGAGGCTTACGTCTCTTATCGGCATAGCTTTTTTAACGGTCCCTTACCGTCTTCAACCTTTCTTTAATTTGTAAAATCTTTTCAGTGGTCTCTTATATAATTTTTGGCCCAATAAGCTGACTCTCCCTAACTTCTGCCCACATCACTGGCAATCTACACAATCACCTGTAAAGTGCTTCAAATGGTGCATATTTAACACTTGCATGGTAGCTATTGTTATAAGAGAACTTAACTAAGGGAAGATGACTGTCCCAACTACCTCCAAATTCAAGGACACATGTCCTAAGCATATCCTCCAGTGTTTGAATAGTACGCTCACTTTAACCATCGGTTTGAGGATGGTAAGCCGTACTCATATCCAATCTCGTTCCTAGTGCCTTTTGCAGTGCTTTCCAAAAATGTGATGTGAATCGACCGTCACGATCCGAAATGATCGACACAGGCACACCGTGTCTCGCCACTATCTCATTGATGTAGAACCTTTATAGCTTCTCTATTTTGTAATCCTCACAAATAGGTAGAAAGTGAGTAGACTTGGTCAACCTATCCATAATAACCTAAATCGTGTCATACCCACTGCTGCTTTTAGGTAGTTTTGTGACTAGGTCCATAGTTATCTTTTCCCATTTTCACTCAAGGATTTCTGGTTACTGAAGTAGTCCTGAGGGCTTCTGATGCTCGGATTTAATCTTAGAACATGTTAAGCACTTGCTAACATAATCAATAATATCTTTCTTCATTCCTGTCCACCAATACAAGTCTCTCAAATCATAGTACATTGTATCTGCACCCAGATGTACTGAATACCTAGAAGTGTGTGCTTCATCCATGATTAGTTTTCTTACATTTCCAATTGATGGGATCCAAATCCGATTAACAAAATAAATTCCACCGTCACACGGTCTTTCAAATTGCGCATCCAACCCCCTTAACGACTCTGCTGGAGCTTTGAGGTCCTTGGAGGCTTCACCTTGTACCTCCAAAATCTTAGTCTTGAGACTAGAATGGATAGTCATGCTCATAGCATGCACTCACCTTGGCTTAAGTCTTTCCTTTCTACTCAATGCATCCGCCACCACATTTGCCTTACCCGAATGGTAACGGATTTCACATTCATAGTCACTGAGTAGCTCAATCCATCACCTCTGGCGCATATTCAATTCCTTCTGATCAAAGATGTGTTGGAGACTTTTGTGAACAGTGTAAATAACACTTTTTGTCCCATATAAGTAATGTCCCCAAATTTTAAGAGCAAACATTACCGCATCCAGCTCTAAATCATGAGTGGTATAATTCTTCTCGTGCACCTTAAGCTGTCTCAACGCATATGCAATCACCTTGCCCCTCTACATCAGCACACACTTGAAACCCTGGTTTGATGCATCACAGTAGACCACAAAGTCGTTTGGATAATCGGAGAGTGCCTACACAGGAGCATTACACAATTTCTCCTTTAGTATGCGAAAAGCTTCTTCTTGCTTATCACCCCACTCATACTTCTTATTCTTTTGAGTTAACAGGGTAAGAGGTTTGGCAATCTTGGAAAATTTTTCGATAAATCTTGGGTAATAACCCGCCAATACTATAAACGAGCGAATCTCAATTGGTGACTCAGGGGTTTTCCAGTTCTTCACCGACTCAACCTTGTTAGGGTCCACATAGATACCATCTCGGTTGACCACATGCCCTAGGAATTGCACCTCTTGCAACCAAAATTCACACTTTGAGAAGTTGGCATACAACTTCTCATTCTTGAGCAACTCTAGAATCAGTTTCAGGTGAACTTCGTGTTCCTCCTTCGACTTCGAATAGATTAGGATATCGTCAATAAATATAATAACGAACTTATCCAGATACTGCTTGCAGACGCGGTTCATCAAATCCATAAAAATAGTCGGCGGATTAGTCAATCCAAACGGCTTAACTGTGAACTCAAAATGTCCATATCGGGTCCTAAACACGGTTTTCAGAATGTCTTCCTCGTGAACTCTTAACTGATGGTAAACCGAACGAAGGTCTATTTTAGAAAAATAGCACACGCCTTGCAACTGGTCAAATAAATCATCAATTCTAATGAGGGGGTAACAGTTCTTTCTAGTCAACTTGTTCAGCTCTCGGTAGTCAATACATATTCTTAATGCACCATTATTCGTCTTGAAAAATAGCACAGGTGCTCCCCATGGTGAATGACTAGGTCGAATAAAACTTTTATCTTGAAGCTCTTTAAGTTGTTTTGACAACTCTAACATCTTGGAAGGTGCTAATCGATACAGAGACCTTACAACTGGCAATGCTCCTGGAATTATGTCGATGCGAAACTCTACTTCACGCACCAGAGGTAAACCTGATAAATCATCCAAAAAAACTTCAGGAAAATCTCGGACGATAGGAATGTTCTCAAGCTCCTTCTCATCGGACTTCATGCATGAAAGGGACCTCGGATTTTTTTCTGGTCATTCACCTTGAATTTCAAGTACCTCACCATTCAGTAATAGGATCCAAACTATCTTTTCGAATAAACAATTACCGTTAGGTGGTACAACAACTAGTGTATTCCTACTATGACATCAAAACTTCCTAGTCGGGTCGGTAACAGGTCTATCTTAAACACATGGTTAAACAAAGCTAGGCTACAACCACGCAAGACGGTGTTGGTGCTAACAACCTTTCCATCTGCTAACTCTACATCGTAACTTATGTCTAAGGCAGCAGGAGCAATATTAATAAAAGGAGTAGACGTAGTAGACACAAAGCTTTTCTTAGCACCCAAATCAAATAGAATACTAGCGTAATGATCGTTAAGTAAGAACGTACCCGTCACCACATTTGGATTCTACTAAGGGTCTCCAGTCCTCATCACATATGCTCTCCCACGAGCACCCTTATTCTGTTGGTTCGTCTTCTTAGGACACTTGTTCCTGTCGTGCCCCTTCTCTCCACAACCAAAGCATGTCACATTCTGCAGGGAATTGCCACTTGCTACTGGAATCCTAGTTCGACAGTCTTTCTCATGATGACCAACCTTATGACACCTACCACACATAGGAGGACATGGCCATGAGGATGTGCCTTGCACCTATTGCACAACGGTAAGTTCCCAGTCTAGCCTCTACCTTTAGTTGGGGTTGCAGCATAAGCCTTAGCAGCTTCTTGTCTTTTGTTCTACTGTTGATGATGAGTATTGGTGTTACGATTGTTATTGTTTCTCTTATGGTCTTCCCACTTTATCTTATTACTTTCACTAATCCTTGTTGCCTTAGCCTGAATGGCTTGTTCAATCAGTTCACGAGCCATGTTAATAGCATCGTGGAGACTTGCAGGCTTTGAAGAGGTAACATTCGCCTTGACTCTCTCAGTTAGTCCTCGAATGTATCGTACAATCTTCTTCTTCTCAGGTGTCACTAGATCAGGAAACATCAATGCTAACTCATGAAACCGATTGTTGTAGCCCTCAATGTCATCTCCTTTCACAGTCAGAGTTTAGAGCTCTTGTTCCATTTTTTGGATTTCCGTTGCCAGACAGTATTCAGTTGTCATCATGGTTTTTACATTGCTCCAGGGGATTTGATTTGCATTAGTGAGTCCCAAGGTGTGCACATTACCATTCTACCAGGTCAGAGCACGACCTTCAAACTTGCACGCAGCGAACTTAACTTTGTCTTCTTCAACACACTTGCTAATCTCAAACACCTGTTTCATCTTCTCGAACCAACGACTTAGTCCGACAACACCCTCAGTTCCATTAAATGAGTGTGGCTTACAATTTAGGAATGTCTTGTATGAACATCCAAGAGTTTTTACTTTTGATGCTTTAGAAAATATTAGAGTTACAACATGGTCCCAACAGTTTTCAAAATGACATAAAAGTTTCACACGTTCGTAAGTTAAACATGACATCATAATATTCAAAAGTTGACATAAGCATTTAATAAGATAAAGTTTGCATCGAATTAAAGTGAAAACAGAATCCCTCCAAGTGATATCATGCGGCTCCCATCCAAGAATCATACTTTAGCACCTGAGATTAAAACATGCTAAAAAGTCAACAAAATTATTGAGTGAATTCATAGGTTTAATGATAATAAATGTATGGACCACAAGATTTAAATAATGTAGACAAGAGAAACAAATTCACGAAGTCTAAAAGTAATATGCATTATTGCCCTAAGCTCATGACACCGAACCTTAACGCGAATTTATATCAAATTAAACTAGTACTTGAGGTTTGTACCCCATGATAGTAGAGGATGCTGCTAAACATCCTATGAATTACTTCAAATGTAAAATGTGTCAATGGTTAACAAGAAACCACAGCCAAGATGGGGATTGTCAGTCCTGATAGATCTACATACAACATTCATGTTTACTACCATAGTAACTAACGGCTCATGATAAAAGGGGACTTAAGCGGCAATGTATGTACTTAGGCAATAATGATCGGGATATAGCATACAATTTCAAAAGTACTTGTGTCCAATGTGTAAATCAATCATATAATCTCCTCCGAAATTTATAAAACAAGTGAGTAGGAAAAAGGGGATATGAAACTCACCTTAAGCAAATGAGAATAGAAATACAACGATGAAGAAAATAAAGATAATTCCATTATACCTGGGTAGAGACGACGACTTCAAAAGTGCACGCTGTGCATCGAAACGTATCTCTCGTTGTGACGCTCTTCAATCATCACCTTACCCAGCTACTCCTCATCTCACACCACCTAGATGTGAGCCTCTCACAGAGATACTGATAAAAAAGAATACTACAGCAACACCCCACCCACCCCCACTACCACCCATACCCACCTCTCAGTGATGCTCACATGAGACAACACACACTCCACAGATCCCGCCGCACCTCCAGTCACTAGTGTGAGAGACCACTCTCATATGATCTGCAGAGAGCTCTCATCACTCTGTAGAACGCGATAACTAGTACCTTTTGACCCTTGCCTCACCTCTCCTCATATCCTGCTCGCAACTTATTCACCTATATAGAGCCGCACACGCCATCCAGTGTACTCATCTCTCCTCCTCTAGCTCGTCCGATAACCTAATTACGCCCTCAGCGATCACTCAATATGTGTGGTGTATCTATACCCACACAAGTCCAGACTACCATGAGAGAATATCTATATAAGTCTTTGGTTCCCCCCACTGGTGACTGCGCACACTAGTTGCCCAACCCAGAGATACATATATATATCAACGAAGTTCACACACGCTCGCAAGGACCCCCAGTCCCTGCGCTCGCATATCTAACTAAACGCTCCTCTGTCCCTACAGTCGTTCAACCCACGGATCTCTCGATAAATTAAAAATACGCGGTATAAAATCCTGACTGAGTCCTCCCAAGTGAATAGCTCTACGCTAAGCGTCTACCATATTTCTCAAAGAATATGAGACCGCGTACGAAACCTTCAAGTCCCGAATGCCGCATCCTCACTCGACACATACTTAGATTCCCACCCACAGATAGACCCCCATACCCGAGATCAACTCACAAATATCTCGTTGACGTGAGTCTAGAGCACTAGGCTTGCACTCGCGATCATAGTGTGTACATGTCCATAGCGGACATCACATGACTTGGAAATCATAATGTCAGACACAACGACGAATCACCACACTCTTCACGACTAGTCTAAAACGTAACTTATGCCATATTGCCCTACTCTCATCGACACGAACTGTATATCTCGCAATTCTATATCCTCAAAACTTAATCTCTATTAATTGAGGTGGCTTGTGCCCACATGATAGTGGGAGAGGATGCTTCCAAAATCACTTATGAATTCACACCTCTCAATTGTTAAATGTCTGAGTCAATGGTTAACAAGAATACCTCAGCCAAGATGGGGTATTGTCAGTCCTTGTAGATCTACATACAAATGCATGTTTTACTACCTATAAACTAACGGCTTCTTGATAAAAAGGCGGCTCACGCGCTAAGCCATGGGGGCCAATGTATGTACTTAGGAAATAATGTGTGGGATATAGCATATATTTCAAAGTTACCTTGTGTCCAATGTGTAAATCATTCATTTAATCTCCTACGAAATTTTATTAAACTAGTGAGTAGGGAAAATGGGGATATGAAACTCACCTTAAGCAATTGTGAATTAGCACAATACAACGATGAAGAAAAATAAAGATGAAACTCTATAACTGCGACTAAAATAATGGTGCGCAAATTGATACTTGAAGTATATAATAAAGAGCGCGCTATAAAATACGTTATATTTATATACTCTGGTTTAGTGTGTGTACTCATAGTCTATGTATATATACTCATGTACATGTATACAAATTTATGTGTGTGTGTGTGTGTGTGTGTGGTGTGTGTGGGATCGATGAGTGGCAGTATGTTTGTGGCATACTTTCATCCTCTTATGAGGATGGGTGCCACAGTCCTAATGCCCACTATCATCCATTAATATATATATTGTGTGAATATATGTTTATATATTATATATATATATTTATTATATTTATACTATTATATATGTTGTACATGTATACAACATGTATATTTGTGTGGTGTGTGTGTACTATATCTTATATATATATGATATATATTGGCATTATGATGTGGCATACATACATCCTCTTAAGAGGATGTATGCCATATCATAATGCCACACATCATCAATATATATATATATAATAGAATCCATATGTGTGTATCCTAAGTTATTTAGTACAAATGGGCTTTTAAAAAAATATATATTCGTAATTAGGTTATGCTACTTTTCTGAGAAGTTTCTATTATTGAAAAGTTTCTATTTTAGGAAACTTTCTATTTTAGAAAACTTTCTATTTTTAGAAAGTTTTTATTTTCGAAAAGTTTAAAACTCCAGGACGTTAATATCATCCTAAAAATTTATAGTTCCCAATATCACTTACGCGCTAAGGGACATAATAATAAACCACTTATTCAACCCATATATATATAGTTTTCTGAAAATTGACTTACTATTTTTAAACACGCCTAAACACACCCTAATATAATATTAAGTATACGGTAATATTTGTTAAGGTTTTACAAGCTCAAACGGACTCAAAAGTACTCAAAAACCTATTTTTAACATAAAATCAGCAAGACCGCTTTGACTTTTCCAAGAAGAAATTTTACCAACTTTGACTTCGATCTAACTATATCATCTTACATTTTCAAGCTTAAATTCTAGACGGTTACATATAAAACGCCATTTTGAACAACTTTTATGTTTTACCCGATGGCCGGTTCGGACCAGAAAATGTCCAAAATAATCTTTTTTGTTTCTGCGCAGCACTAAAAATATTGACAGCTTTTATATATAAAAATTTTTCAACATTAAGTGACTCAAACTCTGTCATTATGCATTTTCAGTCCAAAAATGTCCCGAGTCCACTAAAAACATTGTTTCGGACAATTTTCATGCTTTACCCGAAGGCCAAAATGGATCAGAAAGTGTCCGAAACACTAGATTAAAATCTGCGCAGAAAATACTCTTTTATAAAATAGTGCAGCCATTTTTTTTATAAGTTTTTCAAAACTTTAAACGACCATAGAATCTTCGTTTTTAAGAGTTACGGGACGATCCTTATATCAAAACGATCGTAAAAATAAGCGCTGACATATTTAAAGCTTAATACTAGTAAAAATATTTTTACGACACCTAAAACTCGCCTTTTAATTTTCTACACTAATTTATATTATTCGACACACTTCCAAACACCATCAAAACTCCACCAAAATTTCACAATGGTCTCAAAACTACCTATCTCCATCTCTAACTTAATTTACCAATATGTTTACTTCCAAAAATTAATATAACACTCATATCATATGGATTCAAAGTACCAAAAATAATATAAATGTATGAATATATCAAAATATATATGAAAAAAGGTCTAATACTTACAATAATTAAGTAGGAAGGCAAGAAAAAAATCAAGGGTTCACCCCTAGGGTCCCTTGGCTGGTTCGAACACAACAAGCAAACCAAACACCAAGACCAAAGCTTTCAAATTACCCCTAAAATCCTCTTAATCACCAATGCGTAAACCCCCTAATCCAAGTTCTTCACCAGTAATTCCAAGAAAACCCTAAAAATCAACAATCTTGATCAACCTTGCATGGACATGCTGTAGTGATTGAAATATATAAAATACATGGTAAAAATATGGTGATGAATGTGGTGGTAATGGTGGTTCGTGGCTATCAAACAAGGAGGAGGAGAATGGCTTATCTTTTCTTGATATTGTGTGTTTGATAGAAGCAGAGATGGAGTAAATAGGGAAGCATGCAAAAAAACACACTGATTACTTTTCCTGGGAATGAAAAAAAGATGTATGGTTTTGGGTTAATAGAAGGGGGATAATGGGTTATGGGTTATTGGGTTTGTATTCATTTATTTTTGTTTATTTTTATTAAGTGTATGTATTGTGTGATGTTTTAATAAAATATAAGGAAAAAGGCCCAAAGTGTGGTTTTTAGCAAGGTTTCACAAGGACGCGAAGTCAAATAAATTTTACCAAAATAAAAATAATGAAATCCTTGGGGTAAAATATAGAAATATATAACTACGATGAACGCGGAGTATTACAAGCAAATGGTAGCATAATGTCAATTACTGAGCCAGACTACAAGAACCTCAACAAGAAGGATATTGAGGATATGTATTTGCTATGTATTAACGGCAAGGTAGGTGACTATGCTGAGACTGGACTATTGTGGTCATTGTCAGTCTTCATTAGAAGTACAGTGATTAGGGAAAGAGTACATGATTTCCAGCTAGGTATGGAAAGCTATCAACAGAAGGTCAATCTTACTGCGCCAACAATTACTTTCCCTGGCATTGACAAGTATAAGATGTTCTCTATCGTCTCTGAACTAGTATATGGCATTATATACAAGAACAGCAAGAAAGAAAAGAGAGTGATGAGACATCAAGAGGTTCATAAGTTTTGTGATGCTACATTGAAAAGAGTCTTAGAAGGGTTGAAAAGATATAATATTGATGTGAAGCATGGTTTTGTGACTCTAAGTCTCAGTAAAGAAGATGCTGAGTACCTACAATTGTTTGAGGAAGAAATTGAAAAACGGTTGAAGCATCATGATCAGATGAGACATTGGGAAATGTATGTGAATGGAAGACTACTAGGATCAAGAAGGGAACACCCATAATAATTGACCCTTAGAGGGAGATTGTTAGGATCATAAAAGTATCGATTATGATACTTTAAGTGGTTTTATTTATTATTAGTGTTGTGTTTAGTCTTTATTTTACAAGTAGAAAGTAGTTTGTAATAAGGAGAAATATGCTTAAAGTGAAAATAGCATATTATCCAAAGAATAGGGATTAGACTGCAAATTAGGGAAAATAAAGGAAGGGAAGCTAATCCTCTTCTCTTCTATAAATACCCCCTAATCAACATTAGGGGGTTAAGGCTTGTATTACTCACTTTCCCTCCCATTTCTCTTTTCTTTATAAAATTTAAAAAATAGTGAAATACTTGTCTTCCTCTCTTAATTCTCTCTATTCTAAACCTTCCTAAATCGTGTGATTCAATATAAATGGTGACCTAACAAGTGGTATCATATGCCATTGGAGATTAAGAGTGATCTATTTTGTGATTTCATACAGTATCGAGTTTAACGTGGTGAAATTCAGTGAGATTTGGTGCTTTTGAGTTGTTCTTTGAGCTTATTGAGTATTTTCGACGTCTAATTTTACGGTTTTACTCGTTCTTGACAACAATTATAACTAAGACGTGAGGTTTTGATTAATTTATGCAATTTTGGTATCCTTTCTTTCGCCTTCTACAATTTCGAAGTGGAAATGGATTGATACGAAGGGGATTATCGAAGCTTAGTCAATTTCGGAAGTCATTTTGTTAATTAGATCAAGTTGTAATAGTTATACAAGTTTTCGGTTATATCGAAATTTGTATATTAGGCGTTATTTTTCATTATCGCTTTTATTTATTTGATTGTCTTAGTCACACAAGTTTTCGGTTTTGTCGAAATTTGTGTATTAGGATCAAGTTTCAATTTCGGAAAAAGTCTATAAGTTGTAATAGATACACGTATTCTCGGTTTTATCGAAAATTGTGTTAGAAATATCATTTTCCATTTCAAAAACACATTTGATACCATTTTGGTTTTATCGAAATTGTATTAAACAGGAAAAATGACAAGTTTTGATATCAAAATACGGATTTTTGAATAATAAAGTCTTCACCTATTTCGGTTTTGTCAAAATTATGATCATTTTTGGATTCTAAGTGCAAAAACCACAATTTTGATTTCATTGAATTTGTGATATCTTTTTCGGAAACACTTTAAACGGATAAACTTCATCAAATTTGACATCATTACCGTTTTATCGTGATTAATATGTCAAATTTTGACTGAAAAATCTTTCAACAAGTGTGAATATCGAAATTTAGGAAAGTTCGAAATTTGGTGTCTGTTGTATCCAAGATTAGTTACATTCGACAAAGTTTCAAAGATTATCTACTGTGTTATCCGATATCAGTTGTGTTCGAGAAAGGGTTTCGAAAATTGAATCAGTGTTGTCCGAGAAAACTGGTACCCGAGATATTATTTTAACCGATATTGGACAAAATCGAATTTGGGTATTTTTGACAAAGGTTTTATCAAAAATTATCCAAGTGTGCTCATTTCCGAAATTCATCATCGAAGTTGTTTACAAATCACAAATAGAACTCTTTTTCGTCAACAAAGATCCAATATTTGAGTCACAAGAAATGTCGACTACTACACATCAACAATCTCTTACTGATGCCGGTTCTGAGACTAAACCTCTGATGCTTAAAAGAGGTAGTTATATACCATGGGCAAGTCATTTCAGAAGGTACCTCAACCGAAAGAGAGAAAACAAAAAGTGGCTTAACAAGGAAATTGATGAAGGTCCATATGAGTTTAACAGGAGGTGATTTGAAACACTATGAAGCCGAGATTGAAGCAATGAATTTGATTTTAATCTCTATCCTAAATGACATATATAACTCTATGGACGCTTTCATAACTGCACAAGCCATGTGGCAAAGAGTTGAACGATTAATGCGAGGAATTGTGCAAAACAAAGTTGACAGGGAAACACGCTTCAATAATGAGTTTGAACAATTCATCGCTGAACCAGGAGAAGCACTTGTGTCAGTCTACAATCATTTTTCTCAGCTAATGAATAACCTAGAACGAAATGGAATCAAATTTCCTCCAGTCACTGTCAACACAAAGTTCCTAAATTGTTTGCAACCAGAATGGCTCAAGTACGTTACTCAAGTTCGTCTTGCAAAGAGATTAACAGAAGATACTTATGATGATTTATTTGATTATCTTCACCAATATGAGAAATTGGTAAACGCATTAAGAGCAAAGAAATTGGAAAAAACTCATGGTCCTCTTGCATTGGTAGCACATACGGGTTCCTCTTCTAGAACTTCATCACCTTACTATGTCACACATCCTTCCTCAGTAGCTAATTATGATTACGATTATCAAAGGGATGCATTTCAAAACAATTCTGAAGACCCACTTACTTCTGCAATGATGTTACTTGCTCGAGAAATTACTCAACGTTTCTCTAATCCAATAAATAATCGTCTTCGTACTTCTTTCAACACCAGAAATCAAGCAATTATACAAGATGACAGAATAAACATTCAGAGCAAAAATTCTGGTAATGATGGCAGAAATACAAGACGTTCATATGTTCAAAAGGAAATCTTTGAGGGTAACAATATTCAGAATGATGCTGGGAACACACAGAGGACTCTTTGAACTACATCTTCAGGATCTGCTACAAATGTTCAATGCTACAATTATAGTGAGAAAGGCCATTCTGCTCGCAATTGTACAAAGCCAAAAGTTCAAGACTCAAAGTACTTCATGGAACAGATGTTGCTAGCAAAACATAATGAAGCAGGAGTAACTCTTACTGACGAACAAAATGACTTTCTTGTTGTTGATGCTTCACGGATGGAAGAAATTAAGGAATTAAGTGCAAATATATGCTTGATGGCCATAATTCAACCAGCGAACATTGATTCTGATGCAGGGCCAAACTATGATTCTGCATTCCCTAGTGAGGTACAAACACCATCCACCAGTTATGTGAATCCATTATTTGCTAAAGATAATCAAGAGCAAAAGTATCTAAAGCAACCTAAAATTATTAACGATACAGTTGGTGATGATCAAATTGATAGCAATATTATATTAAATAAACCAAATGTAGATGTTAATAGTGGCGGTGTTGAATTCGATAACAATGTTCAAGAATCATATAAATTAGATCAATTAGCTAGAAATGCGTATAAGGAAGCTGAGAAACAACAAGTAATTGCTAAATAGTACAACAACAGAACACAGTGTTGACTAAACAACTTGAGTCGTATAAGGAAAAGGTTCGGGGTTTTAAAATGACCAAAGAAAATAACACTACCTTTTTAACGAATTCATTGAGGCTGATATAAAAGCAAGACGATTAAAAAATGATTCACAATGTTAATTTATTCGTGATCGGGACATTATTCAAGATTTAGAACAAAACGAGATAACTTACAGTTGTCTGTTGTTGAATTAAAAAGACAAATTGTGGAACTTCAAAAGACTCAAACAATTTTGAAACTAAAAATGAGTGAAAATGAAGATAAATACCATGGCACTGTTCTAGATCTTGAAGCAAGAGCTAAGAAGAATGAAGATGTAGTGCGGAAAATTGGTAAATCCCTACAAGTAAGGTTTATGCTTGGACCAAAACCAATATCATTCTATGATTCAAATGTAAAACATAGTTTGGGGTATGAAAATCCTTATACTCTCAAGAAAGCAATTTCTCAGAATCTAAAATTATATGATGCTTCTTGCTTTGATGATTCAAAAATTCATGTGAATATTAGAGTACTGAGGAAATACTTGATGATGCAACCAAGAGTCAAATAAAAATGAAAAACAAATTAAAAGATCTAATTGCTATTGAGAAAAAACAAAATGTTTGTACAATTGATTACAAAAAGGTAAATGCTCTTTACAAATATTTTGTTCCACAAAAGGAAGTTCTACTGAACAAAAAATATTTCTCATCTTCTTTCATATCTTCTGGAAATTCTTCAAATGCAATTTCACCGTCTTCATATTCTGAGACAAAACCAACTGCGGCACCAATGCCTAGTGTAAATCCAATGATACTGGATTTGAATAAAATGGAAAATGAATTTAAAATGTTGTTTGCATTATTACAAACAAATTCTAAACGTAAAATCATTTTCTATACTTCTCCAGAAGAAATACGGTTAACCAAATTTTGTCAACAAGAAGTGAAACCAATTCTTCATAAGTTGCATTTGAAATTTGAAATCTTTCAAAAACGTTTTTTAAAAGATATAAAAGAAATTAAAGATGTTTTTGACTAAACAGAAAGTGATCTTAGTGCAACATGGAAACAAAATGAGCTTTTGAATAATCAACTCTTGGAAGCAAAACTCAAGCATGAAATCGAATGTTGTGTGTTGTTGAGTCATGAATGTGTAGACAATAATGTGCAAGATGAAATTGAGAAAATTAAGAGGGATTCCATTTAAATCCGAGAGGGAATGCAAAAGCGAATAAATATTCATGAAAATGATGTTCAAAGATGTCAAAAACAAAGCTTTGATTTTGAATTACAATTAAAACATGAAAAAGAAAAATGAAAATGTGAATCTTCTTTGAAAACCGTTTGTGAAACCTCTTGGACATCAAAGATAGAAAAGCTTAAGAATGAGAACGTGTCTTTGAAATTTCGAATACATTCTTTGATAAAGGAACGAGAAAATGTCAAATTAGAATATCAAAAACTTTTCGATTCAATCAAAAAGACACGCACTCAAACTCAAGGGGAAATCAATGAATTGATTGAGCATGTTAATTAAAAGACCTATGCCTACGCAGATGTGCGTGCACAAGATTAAAATCTTTTGATAACAATCACTGAGTTAAAAACCAAACTGAAAAATGTTGAAAAAAGTAAGTTTGTGAATAATAAACTGGATACAATTTTATTAAAGACAATAGCAATTGTGGTCATAAGTTTTGTTTTAAATAAGAAAAGAGAATGACTTAAAAGAAATATGTACATCAGATAGAATCAAAGATATGAATTAAGGGATTATATGGATGTGAGAAAGTGAGGGAGAAAATTAAGGAAGATGGAAAAAATTAAAAAATCAAGCATTATAGGGTCATTACCCTCAAAATGGTGGGGAATGATGGATTGCTTAGTATTGGGTAATGGGCCATTGCATTATAGCAAATCAACCACCATTAATCATTACCTTTGCTATTACTTACCCCTTAATACCCTAACCAAGCACACCCTAAGTTTTGCAAAACCATGGTTTCTAATAAACTTCTTTGTGTCACAATGCTAAAAAAACAAGTCTTTCAAAAGAAAATAGATGTTCCCAAAACAGAAGAGAAACATGTTTTGACAAAAGCAGTTACTTTACAAACTTCACCTAACAAAAAGAAAGAAGTTGAAATGAACAAAAATGTCATAGCGCCGGGAATGTATAAAGTCAATACAAACAAAGCTAAGAGTGTTTTACCTTCTACATGACTGAATGATGCTACTAGTGTTAGAAGACCATCAAGTAGAGACTCTCCATTCAAAGATAGTGTCTTATCCAACACTAAGAAATCATCAGAGGAATTAAAGGTTTATGTTAGGATAAATAAAAAGACAGATGTTGCATCTAAGAATGTTGTCTCAAACAAAAAGATTGTAACTGATGTTGATGTCCAAAACACTCTTAAAACAAAGGATGTATTATGTGTTTCTTATGATAAAAATATTCTTATCCCATGTCATGATAAATGTCTTACGAATTATAAATTGAATGTGCATTCACAAGTTAGAAGAGCCTTATTCACTACTCATAGAACAACTAAATCTAAGTCCTTAGATACTACTCTCATAGTTTCCAAAACTAAGATTGCTGCAAATAATCATTTCAGTACCAAGATTAAGGTCTCTAGTGCGTTTAAGTCAATTTCAGCAATTCTGCAAAAAAACTCACTTAGCAAATACATGAAGAATAAGATTCGAACTAGTCGAATGTGGCAAAAGTGGTACGAATTATAACCAAATATTGGTTGGTTACCTATTAAGACAAATGCTGTTAAAATGCCTCCGAATGTTAATAGTCGACCTACTGTTAAAACATCGGTGTCTGTTAAAAAATGGGTAGTCAAATTGTGCACAAGTGGTGTAAGTTCGCTAAAGATACTACTTGTCCATATGTGGTTTCTTAATGTGCTTGAAGGTTGTTTAAATTGGTTTTTATGGGAGAGTTGATTGTGGTTGTTCAAGAGGATATGGACTGCTTGATCGTTCATGCTTAAAGAATTTTTGTTGGGAAATCATGTGGTACACATTCTGTTCTAGAAAATGACCAGCTTTTGCTTCAATCATAGGCGATATGGATTATGTACAAGGTAATATATCACTATTTTACCATGGACTGATTTTGTTGATGGATGCTTGGACTACAACCTCTCTTTAGTGTCAGGTCAATTCTGTAGACGGAATTCTAGAGGTGTGCTTTTCGCTTAAATACATGTTATTATGATTGTGCGAAATCTGATAGGAGATGATTTGTTACAGGAGCTGGAATGAATACAATTCTGTACATTATTCTCCATTTTAGATAATGGCGCTTGCGCTTCACCTGTTTGTCTTATGTCCAAAGCCACTTCAACAAAGTCATGGTTATAGTACCGAAGGCGTTCCACATATGAAGACTTTGTAGCGTATTAGAAAGTTCTTACCCAAACATGGAGACTTGGTTGAACTGGGTTCTGTCCAAAATTCAAATATAGTAAAGATCATATGTGTTCTGCATGTGAGCGGGGAAAGAGTAAGAAATCTTCTCATCCACTTAAATTGGTTCCAAGTACACATTTCAAATTGGAATTGCTACATATGGACTTATGCGGGCCAATGAAGGTAGAATAACAATCAATGGAAAGAAGTCTAGTTCTAAGTGATCATGATGACGTTATTCTCCGAGTTACATGGGATTAACTTTCTTCACACAAACGTTGAGGACTCCAGAAATAATAAAGAAGTTCATTGCTCATAGTACAGAATTGAAATACAATGCCTAAAACAATTCGACAAGATTCGAGATAATGAAATGAAATGATTTCAAAAACGCAACCATTAAGGATATTATGAAAAAGTTAGGCATTAGATGAAACAATTTTCAGAGATTGCGTCCGAACGCTCTCAACGCAAAATGGTGTTGTTGAAAGATGCAATTCGAATCTCTTTATCGAGGCTTCACGCTGACAATGCTTATCTTTTCATGATTGCCTGAGGTTTTTATTGGGCCGAGGTGTTATGGTATACGAAAAGTCTCGGTTTACTTCCATAAATTAGTGTATGTCGGGCCTCGTAGTATATTGTTATAACTTAAGGTAAGCTGGAGTAAGGCCTAAAGGCACTTATGGTCAGCCCCATCAAGAATGACCTTGCAACCATGGGGGGGGGGAACAAACTTTAATAAGTATTTTATAAAACCTCCGCCTCTCCTACGCCTTGGGCTGAGGTGCTGGTTGTTCGACTGTTTCTTATTCTATTTTTGTTGTATTTTCCCTTTCTCTATTAGAAGTGTTCACTACCCGTAGCTTCTCTGTCTCTCTAGTTCTTCATTCTTGTTGTGTAGTAGATTAGGTAATCATATTCTATAATTGTGTTATCAGAGCCAGAGGGTGAATTTAGTTTGGTGTTGTGTGCGCTTTATGTACTTGGTATTATGCATGTGGATTTTGGTGAATCGAACCATTACAGGAAAGATTTCTACTTTTGTGTGGCTGCTAAATGATCGATAAGTTTTAGTAATTTTCTTAATTACCATCTAGTCATAGTATTAGTGAGGGTTTTGAAAAACATAACTTGCTTATAAAATCACAAAATCTTCATTTTTTTTGAGTGATTTTTTGTTCAAAAGTTGTTTTGAGTCCAAAATTTTTAATCCCCCGAATTTTGTGTGTTAAAATTCATAAATGTTTGTGTGTGTAAGGTTGTTTACTAGTCTTATAATAGCTGAGAAGTGTTGGATTATGAAACAAATATCAATTTGTATATTATGTCCCTGGAGTTATTCGTAGCCTTAGGGAAGCCACACGTTGATTAGTAGAAAAATTATTTAATCTATTAATGAAATATTATTAGTTAGTGTTTCTAACAATTTTTCGACGTTTTAAAGTGCGCTTAACGAGAAAAATAAATATGTAGAAGTCGTTAAATGTTTAAAGGAGTCTAAATATGTAAAAATAAATAAGGAAGGGTGCACGATTTGCCTCCTCTTCCTTCTTCTAGGTTATGGCAAAATACACTTCCAGAGGAGGTAGGATGACCTTTTGTTTGCCTCAGCCAAGTCATGTGAGTAGAGTATAAAAGGAGGTCTTGAGGGTCATTGTATGCTACCTAACTTGAAACGCTAAAAAACCCTAACTAATCTCTCCCGTTGCTCTCTCCTGTGTTCGATTTCATTCAGGCCAATTCCTGAACCTCAAAACCCTTAAGGTTTTTAGTTTTCCTCCTCCTGTCATGTGATCGATCAAACAACCCTTTAGGGTTTCGGTTTTGTGGTTTTATACCACATTCGTAGAGGTTTTCTTCGTGTGTTGATTGATTCAAAGATGAAGGTTATCGTTTGGTAAATCAAAACAAAAAAACCCACTACTAGTACTAGCATACATCGTTGTTTGCTAAAGAAAGTATTGTGTGTGTAAATTAGAGAGATTATCTTTTGATCCGTGGTGGTTTCGACGTGGGTGTTATAGAACACGCGGTACTATTGTAAAAATCGTGATTATGACACGTTTATTGCTAAAGCGCAGTAGTAATGATGTTTCTTGTCTTTAAAGGACCACATATTCAATCGCCCTTGTTCATTTATAAGTTGCTAGTACGGTGTTGTAATCTTTCTGACTTGTCCGTACTCGTGATATGTTTGATTGGGTTAAGATAGATGTAAAATCCCAAACAGTCGGTTATCAGAGCCGAGTCGTATGGAATTTGTTTAATTACAAGTAAATAAAACATTTAGACAGAATTATGGGTTCATTGATTAATTTTTAAGCCTTTGGGAGTTTTTATGCATAAAGATTAGTGTTTGTGAATCAAGATTTCCATCTTTGTATTGATATAAAATTAATTAGACCTCTAAAATATCAAGGTTGTCTGCTAATTTGTATAAGTGTTAGAAAACTTAATGTGTTTATTGTACAATTGATGCGGTTTATGGTTTTAATTAATTGTTGATTTGGGAATCCATGATAAAGTATCATGCAATTTTTCATGGTAGGGATATGTGATATTAATCTTGTTAATGTTATGGAATTTTTATGCAAATATTGATGGATCAAGTATTAAAAGAGACATTATATGTGTCTATGATGGGTTCGTATCTTATGATCTTTAAAGAGAAGCGTAGGGTACGACCTTGGCACGATGTCTTTGTATATGGGGCCATTATATTTAAGTATGATTAATTTTATGTGCTATGTGGTTTATGTTTGGTAAGGGCTGTTTCGCGATCGCTTTGATTGTTCGATGGATGTGCGGAATTTTAATAGGGACGAATGAGCCTTATGAATGAAGATATACGTGTTTTAATTATTTGATATTAGGATCATTATGCAATATTTGCATGACTTTAATTGTTATATGTTGTTTTTGAACTAATTGTTATGTGATATTAGTTTTAGTGTTTTATATTTATTTTATTTTATGTATTGTTGACTTTGTGTGAGAAAAATAAAAGGTGTTTGTTCAAAAAAAAAATATAAAACATGACTTATTATTATCAAATCAGATTTGATTATGGACTATTTGTAGTCTTATAATTGTTTTCCAATTAAAATTTTTTATTTTGAAATGGTTAAAATCTGGACGCGTATGAGTAGACTCATGGGAAGTACGGCTATCCACTAGAACAAAACTATTAAGAGAATAGTTTAAGGAGTATTTTCCTATAAGAGTTTTCAGGTTTTTGTAATAAGCTTCGCGTGCGGACTTGATTTCGCTTCGCTTGTGCGTTTAGATTCGGAGTTACCGTTAAAACCATGGCATGTCACTGTGTCAGTGTCATTATTAAAGATAAATAAAAAAAATAGTGCTACAATGTGTGGGTTTTATTTAGGCTTTTTGACCTAGCGAGTATAATGATCAAAGATAACGCAATTTTGACCAACAGCGGAACTAATAAACAAAGCACAGTGTTATTTACAATGTTTTGCATTTACATATACAAGCCAAGCCCAATTTATATATGACATAAGTTAGAACTATTATTCCTAACTATAACAGGATCAAAGCACTTTGTGATCTGTGAGGCAAAATCAAACTAGACGTCTACATCTTTTCCTTGTGCACTTACATACCTAGCTTTGCACTTAAAAACTTCCTCATGCTAAACTAATGTCTAGGGATCTCTTTATATAATAGAGTCCATAAGACTTATAAAGGAAACTTAATTGTATTAGGAAACTAAATCTTCCTAGTATTTATCTTTATATCTCTGACCAAATCTTTTAAGGAGATCTTTTAGAAGCCTCTTATCTTTGTAGAATTTCCATTTGTAACTTTGATCCTTGTTGTTTTCATACTTTTGTATCAGGTTGTTTTTGTTTCTTCAAATCTAATAAATCTAAACAATCTTCCCCCTATTTGATGATGACAAAACATATCTTTTGCATGACTTCCCCGTGAACGTTAAGATTTCTTATGAATGAAATCTAATCTTTCCCCTTTAATTCTGATTTCCTTTGAACTTCCTGCTATGCACCCAGACACTACATAAGTTGCAAATATCTTTTCTCATGTTATAACATCTTCTTCCTTTTTTGTCTTATCAAGATAGGGGGACTTATTGAACATATGCAACTTTAATCTTTAGACAATAGACAGAGAACCATATTTCCACACTTCTGTATATCTAAGTTTCTACATGTACTCAAATAAACCGTTCATACGCCATATAATAAGAATTAAATGAATTCAAAAAGTTGTAAACTTAACTTGTAGCCAGTAGTTATAATGGATTCTTAGCAGTAGTAAGGAATCAAATACTTCCCCTTGAAGTGGTGCATGTAAACATATTCCAAATGGTAAGAACACTTTTCTTATGTCTGCTTTCCCCTGAAACCAAGATGTTAACCATCGCTCGTTGAATCTTTTTTCGTGTTAGATGCTCTTTGTAATAATATGATGGGGAAAAAACTCAGTATTACAACTTGATGATTGAAGTAGAAATTACACCCAAACTTTTGTAGTCGTTATGTCTTGTACTATTCCACTATGAATTCAAAACTGGCTAATACGTAATTCCTTGAAGTATTATGTAGCTCAATTCTTTTGACAAAATCAGCATCTCAAAAAAGACATCTTGAACACTGACAAGTAACTCCTTTTCTAGTGATAGCATATGTGAGATTGGGCACCAATAGTATGTTGAGTTCCCACATTCTAGATTTGACAAGTCTTCGTCAAGTCGGATTTCTAAGCAATGCACAAGTTATCTTCTAAAAGACTGCAGGCACTTCCTTTGAGACTTGATTGAGAACAATACCCAAAAAAATTCCACTTCACCTCCGAGATTAATATGTGATAAAACAATTGTATTGTGTGTCATATTCTTGCCAATTAATCCACAAAAATAACTAGCCTTTTTATCTGATCCAATCCCGAGATCCAAACCGTTGAGTGTTATCCAATATCAAACAATGCTCTAACAGTATTAAGTCATTTAAGCCGTGACTCTTAAGTACTAACTAACTGCTTTTTTAATGCTAAGTAGTACAAACTTAATTAAACCATAGACGACCAATAAGTAACAGTAGTAACTGATTTTCAAACCTGAGCTAGCTACTAAAAAATAAAGACAGCAGCATTACTAGTGTACAGTTCAGAAAAGTACCTAGATAGTATTTGAGACTTTGCGATTAAACTAACAACATTAAGTTAAGCAGATTAATACTTTAATATCCGTAATCACCAAATGAGACCTTTAAAATCTCATCCACTAAACCTAAAAACCCTAACTATCTCCCTTGCTCTCTCCCTTGTTCGACCGAACCTCAAAACCCTTAAGGTTTTTGGTTTTCCTCCTCCTGTCATGTGATCGATCAAACAACCCTTTAGGGTTTCGGTTTTGTGATTTTATACCACATTCGTAGAGGTTTTCTTCGTGTGTTGATTGATTCAAAGATGAAGGTTATCGTTTGGTAAATCACTACTAGTACTAGCATACACGTTGTTTGCTAAGAACGTATTGTGTGTGTAAACTTAGAGAGATTATTCTTTTGATCCTTGGTGGTTTCGCGTGGTGTTATACACACGCGTATATTGAAGACGGTGTAACGTTTATTGCTAAAGCAGTGTAACGTTTCTTGCTAAAAGGTACACATCTTCAATCCCTTGTTAATTATAAGTTCTATACGTGTTTGATCTTTCCGCTGCGTACTCGTGATATGTTTAATTGGTTAAATAGATGTAAAATCCCAACAGTGGTATCAGAGCCAACGTATAGAATTTGTAATTACAAGTAAATAAAATTAGACAAAATTAGGGTTCTTGATTAATTTTTAAGCCCTTTGGGCGTTTTATGCATCAAGATTCGATCTTTGTGCATCAAGATTCAATCTTTATTGGTTATAAAATTAATTAGACGAATTCTAGGTTGTATGCAATTTTATAAGATAAAACTTGATGTGTTTAATTGTAAATTGATCGGTTTTATGTTTAAATTAATTGTTAATTTGGAATCCATGATAAATACATGCAATTTATCATGGAGGGATATGTGATATTAATCTTGTTAATGTTAAAGAATTTTTATGCAAATATGATGATCAAGTATTAAAAATAGACATTATATTTATGAGGTTTCGATCTATGACTTTAAAAGCTAGGGAAGACCTTGGCGATGTCTTTAGGGGCCTTTAAGATGATTAAATTTTATGTGCTATGTGGTTTATGTTTGTATAAGGCTTACGCAATCGATTATGTCGATGGATGTGGCCGGAGTTTATAGGACCAATGAGCCTTATATGAATATATACGTGTTTTAATTATTAGATAATTAGGATCATTATGAATATTTGCATGACTTAATTGTTAAATGTTGTTTTTGAATAATTGTTATGTGAATTAGTTTTATGTTTATATTATTTTTATTTTAAGTATTGGACTTGTGAGAAAATAAAAGGGTTTTTCAAAAATAAAATATAAACATGACTAATTATTATGAAATCAGATTTATTATGGACTATTTATAGTTTATAATGTGTTTTCCAAATTAAAATTTTTTTATTTTGAATGGTTAAAACTGGACGCTATGGACTCATGGGAAGTACGGCTCATCCACTAGAATAAACTATAAGAGAAGTTTAAGGAGTATTTTCCTAAAGATTTCAGGTTTTTAATAAGCTTCACGCTGACCAGATTCTCCGCTTCTTTGTGCGTTCGATTGGAGTTATCGTGAACCATGGCATGTCACTACAGTGTCATTATTAAAAAAAAAATTAAAAAAAATAGTGCTACAAAGTGTGGAGTTTGATCTAGGCTGACCTAGGATATAATAACAAAGATAACAATTTGCACAGCGAAATATAGACAAAGAACAATGTTATTTAACAAGGTTTTGCATTCATATACACCAAGCCCAAATTCTATATGATAAGTATAGAACTATTACCTAACTATAACAAGATCAAAGACACTTTGATCTTGAGGCAAAACAAACTAGACGTCTACATCTTTTCTTGTGCACACACACACACCTTTGCACTTACACAACTCTCATGCTAAACTAATGTCTAGGGATCTCTTTATATAATAGAGTCCATAAGACTTATAAAGGAAACCTAATTGTATTAGGAAACTAAATCTTCCTAATATTTATCTTCATATCTCTGACCAAATCTTTTAACGAGATCTTTGAGAATCCTCTATCTTTTGTAGAATTCCATATTGTCAACTTTGATCCTTGTTGTTTCATTCTTTTGTTCTTTTGTATCATTGTTTTTGTATCATAAAATCAATAAATCCTAACAATCTTCCCCTATTTGATGATGACAAAACAATCTTCTGCATGAACTTCCCCTGAAGTTAAGATCTTCATGAATGAAACAATCTTCCCTTTAATTCTTGATTTCCTTTGAACTTCCATGCTATGCCACCACACTAAATAAGTTGCAAATATCATATCATCATTGTATAACATCTTCTTCCCCTTTTTGTCATTATCTAATAGGGGACTTATGAACATATGCAACTTTAATCTTTACAACTACAAACCATATATCACACTTCTAATCTAAGCTTTCTAATGTCTCAAATTACCCTTCATGACGCATAATAAGATAAATGAATTCAAACAGTAGAAACTTAAACTAGCAGTAGTAATAATGACTTAGCAGTAGTAAGAATCAAAACCTTCCCCTCAAGTGGTGCATGTAACATATCCAAATGGTTAAACACTTTATCATATGCTTCCCCTGAAACCAATATGTTAACCATCTCGTGAATCTCTTATTCTGTATGCTCTTTGTAATAATTACTGATGGAAAAAACTCAGTATTACAAACTGGATGTTGAAGTAGAATAACCCAAACTTGTGTCTTATGTCTTGTACTATCCACATGACTTCAAACTCATACGTAATTCCTTGAAGTATAAGTAGACCTCAATCTTTTGACAAAATCCACATCTTCAATAAGACACTGAACACTACAACGTAACTTCTTTAAGTGATAGCAAATGTGAGCATTGAGCACCATAAGTTTATAGATCACACATTGCTAGATTTGACAAGTCTTCGTCAACATCGATTCTAAGCACGAACAAGTTATCTTCAAAAGATGCAGGACTTTTGAGACATGATAAGAACACATACCAAAAAAATTCCACTTCACCTCCAAATAAGTGATAAACAATTGTCTTTGTAGTCAATTCTTGCAATTAATCCAAAAAATAAATAGCCTTTTCTATCTGATCCAATCCGAGATCCAAACCATGTGTGTTATCCAATATCAATCAATGATAACAGTATTAAGTCATTTAAGCCCGAGCAGTACTAACTAACTGCTTTTAATGCTAGCAGTACAAACTTAATAAACCACGACCAATAAGAACAGTAGTAACTGCTTTTCAAACCTAGCAGTACTAAAAATCAAGCAGCAGCATTAAGTGTATAGTTCAAAAACCCTAATAGTATTAACACTTGAGATAAACTAACAACATTAAGTTAAGCAGTATTAATACCTTTAATATCCGAATCCAAGCGACTAAAATCTCATCCACTTCTAATATACAGGAAGTTATTTTAGGATCAAAATACAATCCCTAAAAATTAGAGATTCCATAATAACTCAGATCCCATTCCAAATTCGTGAATCATAACCAACTTCCATATAGTTTCCAATCATCATCATCAACAGGTCCATAGATAAACGATCATAACCAATTTCCACTGATCAAAACATGGCAGTAGAAATAATTTTTAGACCTGGCAGAAGTGACTTTCTTTGTAGCAGCATTAATCATTTCTTTGTTTGCTTTGGCAGCAGAAACACATAACTGGCAGCATTAATATATAACAAGCAGCTCTAAGTATGAAACTGGCAGTACTAATCTTGCATTCGAACCCAACAGTAGTAACTGCTAACCCTAGCAGTAGTAACCTTCTTACTACTATTTTCACATACAATTGCAACATGAACATAACTGACAGTATAAATAGTAATAGCAGCACAAACTGTTATTGGCATCAAACAACACTAACTTCCTTAAGCCCAAACAGTAGTAACTTAATACTATTTTAACACCTTAACAATACTAATATACTTAAAGTAGCATTAACAAACCTTGGAGAAAATCTTGAATCAGTAGATTTAGTTTCAACAACGTTCGAAACCTATGAAGATTGAGCAAAATCTTGAGCTTCCTTTAATCCTTGTCGATGACCTTGACAACATTTGTTATACTTCAAGCTCAAGTAATAATGATCTATATCAACATTAACTTTTCTACGAAAACTTTGACAATCAGAACTTGTTTGAACATCCTTTATTTACACCACGAGCACCAAGATTAGTAGTAGGATTACATTGAATACTTGAGAACCTGCCAGCCATGTTCGAAACCCTAACATTATCTCCATCTGGGAGATTAAAGAAACATGTCTCATTATGCATCAAATTAGGGTTTTTAGAAATCCTAGTCGTTTGTCTTGTGTTCGTACCATCAGACCTTGTACCATTATTCAAACCTTTGTTGATCGTTACCATTGAAACACGATTAGTTCAATAAGAAAATATCAAAACCTTAAACTTAGAGTTTTGATTACATCAGCCACCAAAACTAATTCACATCATCACCAATTAGATCAAATAAGAGTAAAAAATAATATAGCAACGATCAAAAACCCTATGAATTATGGTTTCTTTAGTCGTTTAAGAGTAGCAACAATCTTCTTGTAACATAATGAACGAAAACCAACATTGTTGTTATAAACATCAAACTACAACTCTTCTGCCTTACCGAATTAGGGTTTGTTCAAAACCCTAGATTTACCGAATTTGCCTATTCACCGAAAAAGCAGAAACTCAAAACCCTTATACCTTAAAAACCCTGTAGATCCTAGATCAAGAGCCACCAGGCTCTGATACCAATTGTGAAGTTTGATCTAGGCTGATCTAGGGTATAATAACAAAGATAACAATTTGCACAGCGGAATATAAACAAAGAACAATGTTATTTAACAAGGTTTTGCATTCATATACACTAAGCCCTAATTCTATATGATCAGTATATAACGATTACCTAACTATAACAGGATCAAAGACACTTTGCTCTTGAGGTTAAACAAACTAGACGTCTATAGCTTTTCTTTTGCACACACACACTTTTGCACTTACACGACTCTCATGCTAAACTAATGTCTAGGGATCTCTTTATATAATAGAGTCCATAACACTTACAAAGGAAACCTAATTGTATTAGGAAACTAAATCTTCCTAATATTTATCTTTATATCTTTGACCAAATATTTTAAGGAGATCTTTTAGAATCCTCCATCTTTTGTAGAATTTCATATTGTCAACTTTGATCCTTGTTGTTTCATTCTTTTGTATCATCAAATCAATATATCCCAACACAAAGTTTATTTTGCATGCCTCTTTGTACACGATTTTTGACCATTCTTTAATCTTTAAATATAGAAACACGTTGAATCGTCAATTTTAAAAAGGTAACACTATTTATACATTAGATGTATAGAAAATATGTGATACCGTAATAAATAACTTAATTGAGTACAATTTTTATTAAAATCTATTATACGAAGATGTATGCATGCTTCTTCGTACATATTTGTCACGACAAATAAAATACCCTTTTTTAAATAAGTTATTGCCATCCAATTTGTAAAAACACTTGTAGATGCTTTTTACTATGCGTGAGATGTATGTAGATCATAATCTCAAGGTGATTATACACTTTTTTATGAGACGTTAGTGTTACATAATCACAGTTTTTAATTGGACGACTTAATTGGTTTATTGGTGAGACCTTAAGTCGAGGCATAGATGGGATAAACATGCTTACTAGAATATTATTGTAATAAAGTATGTCCCATATGGTTCTAGGAATTGTACCGGTGGCAATTATTGATCGTCAATTACTTTTGAATACACCATCACTAGCAGATCAACTGATGTGGTGGTGGTATGTCAAGTAGGATCCTAGTCTTTAGAAAATTAATTGTTTATTTGATTAAACATGGGTAGTTAATTTTCTTCAAGAAGTTTTTATCAAAAATACTAATTCTTAAACTTTAACTATGTTTTGTAGATGGCACAACATGTTCAAAACATAAACCATTCGGCTTTCAGGTCGATGTTTGAAAGAGAAAAACTTTCTGGAAATAATTTCAATGACTGGTTTCGTCAACTTAAGTTAGTCTTGAGAGTTGAAAAGAAAATGTTTGTCATTGAACAGCCTTTACCCGCGGCTCCTGCTGCAGATTCCGAGGCACAAGTGTTGTCACAATGGAATGCAGTTTATGATGCATATAATGAGGTTGCTTGTCTAATACTCGGTAGTATGACTCCTGAGCTTCATAGACAGTTTGAAAACTCCTCACCATATGACATGATAAAAGAGCTTAAAGCTATGTTTGAAAAACAAGCTGGAGTGGAGAGGTTTGACCTAATCCAAACTTTCCATGCTTGCAAACAAGAGGAGGGTAAACCAGTTGCTGCATATGTCATACAGATGAAAGGATATGTAGATCAACTGGAACGTCTTGGCTATATGCTACCACAAGATCTTATAGTTGGTCTTATCTTAAATGGCCTTACTAAAGATTTTGCGAGATTTGTGAGAAATTACAATATGCATAACATGGGGAAGACGATTGGTGAACTACATGCTATGCTCATTGAGTATGAAAAGGGTTTACCTAAAAAGGCTGAAACACCACAAGTAATGATGATTAAAGGTGGTAAAATCCAGAAGGCCAAAAAGAAATTGCTTAAAGCTAAAGCAAGGGTAAAGCTAATGGCAAGGGAAATGATAAACTAGTTTATATCCCTAAGCCTAGGAACCCTAAACCTTCTGGTAAAGAGCACACATCTAAGGATGACACCTGCCACCACTGAAAGGAGGTGGGTCATTGGAAGTGGAATTGTCCTGTCTATCTTGCTGAGTTGTTGAAGAAAAAGAAGCAAGTTAGCTCTGCCATTTCTTTAGGTATCTTCACAATAGAATTATTTGCTTTCCCTAACAAATCTTGGGTGTATGACACTAGTTGTGGTACTAACATTTATATTACAAAACAGGGGTTTAGAGAAGCAAAGAAGCTGAAAAAGGAGCACTCTATTTGTACGTGGGCAATGGTGTTCGTGCACAAGTAGAAGCTATTGGAAGTTATGACTTAGTTTTGCCTAATGGCCTTATGATTTTTTTAGACAATTGTCATTATGCACCTTCTATAACTAGATGTGTTGTTTCAGTTCATTGTTTGGTAGAAAATGGATTTGTCTAGTGTTTTACAGATTTTGGAATTTTAGTTTCTAAGAATAATGTGTTTTATTTTAATTCTATTCCCAGTAATGGTATTTATGAAATTGATATACATGATCGTGTACCAAATGTTAATTCTATTTATAATGTTAGCACTAAAAGAGCCAAACATAATTTGAACTCTACTTATCTATGGCACTGCTATCTTGCTCATATAAGTAAGAAACGTATTGAAAAGCTGCAACAAGAAAGGCTTTTAAAATCAACAGATGATGAGTTATTTGATCAATGTGTATCTTGTTTATCAGGCAAGATGACAAGGAAATCGTTTCCACATCGTCCCAAAAGGGTGACTGATCTTCTTGGAATAATACATACTGATGTGTGTGGTCCACTTAGACATGTGTCACTAGCTACTTCATTACATTCACGGATGATTATAGTCGTTATGGTTATGTTTTTCTTCTTAAACATAAACATAAGGTCTTTGAAACGTTTAAAGTGTTTAAAAATGAAGTGGAAAATCAACTTGGGAAGACAATCAAGGATCTTCGATCAGATCGATGTAGCGAATACATAAGCCAAGAGTTTAAATATTATCTTAAAGCATGTGAATTTGTCCAATAGCTTACTCCTCCATACATATCACAACACAATGGCCTGTCTAAAAGGAGAAATCGTACTTTGTTAGACATGGTTCGATCAATGATGAATCTTACAACTCTACCGTTATCCTTTTGGGATTATGCTCTAGAGTCTGCAATACGCATTCTTAATATGGTTCCAACCAAGAAGGTTGATAAGACTCCATATGAATTATGGTATGGAAAAGTTCCTAATCTGTCTTACTTAAAGGTCTGGGGATGTGAGGCGCTTGTGAAGCAGGATACGCCTGAAAAACTCTAACAAAGATATGTTAAGTGTATCTTTATAGGATACCCAAAGGAAACGATGGGTTACTATTTTTACTTCCCACTTGAAAACAAAATAGTTGTTGCGAGGTATGCTGAGTTCTTTGAGAAAAATCTCATAACTTAAGAAGTCAGTGGGAGGTCCATGGATCTTAAAGAAATTCAAGACGAAGATACATCACCTTCTGAAATCACTAGCGAAATTCCTATGGAGGTTGAAGGTTTTAAACCACCTCAAGAGGAAGTGATTCTTGTTCATAGGTCCGAAAGGACATATCGAGCTCCAGATCGTTTATGTCTAAATGTAGAAGCGGGGGAGCATGGTATAGGGGATCTTAATGAACCCACTAGCTATAAAGCTGTGATGTTGGATTCTGAATCTAATAAGTGGATCGATGCTATGAATGCGGAAATACAATCCATGATAGACAATATGGTATGGGTCTTTGATTAGTTCACCTGTCATATTCACATGTTCTTGATATTGAAGAATCCATTCATAGAGAGATTTTTCTAGGTCAGGAAATTTTTGCACGGTTTGGGTCGCCTTAACCATCGCCTTCTTTAGGGTGCAAGTGGAGAAGAGATGACTTAAGACCGTCTTAACTGTATTGATATTGTCGCTTGACTCACTGCAAACCATAGTTACTATCACCTTCTTGCATTGCTTTTGAGATGAGACGTAGATTATCCTTGTTGTGCTTGCATAATGCTCTTCGAATCTCGTCTGTCATTGTTGTTTTTTTCACACCTTTAAGATGGGAAGCCATGTTGTGTGTATGATTTGTTTGTGTTACTACTTTTGATACTTGATATTTATATAGAAAAATATTTTTTAGGTCCTTAAAGTAGTACATTGAACACAAGAAGCAGTAATAGGTGGGAAGATTAAAGTTCTTTCAAAATTGGGCCGTTCATTTGAATATTCACATGCATTGTCTACAATATTAATAAAATATTAATTTTATATATAGAGATTTTTACTTCAACCATTTGTATCTATAAATTTAATAAAATATATTAATTAATATATGAATTAATAATTTATTTAATTTTATCGATTAATTAATATCTCTTTAATTAATAGAAATTTTGGTTGGTCCCAAGTGTATTATTTTTATAAGAGATTTCACTACTGGAGAATTATTTGACTTCCTAACAAATCTTGGGTGTATGACACTGGTTGTGAACAAAGGTACTAAATATTTGTATTATCAAAACAAGGTTTTTTTTAGAGAAGCAAGGAAGCATAAACAAAGAGCTCTCTAATTGTACGTGGGCAATGGTGTTCTGTGCGCAAGTAGAAGCCATAGGAATTTTAGTTTTGACATTGGTTTTTTGCCTTAATGGCCTTTTGATTTGTTTTAGACAATTGTCTTATGACACCTTCTAATACAGTAGAGGTGGTTATTTTCAGTTCACGTTTGGTAGAAATGGTTTGTCCAGAGCTTTTAACGATTTTGGAATTTCAGTTCTACGAATAATGTTCATTATTCTTAAATGATATTCATAGCAATGTTATTTAGTGAAATTGATTATGCATAATCTTGTACATAAATGTTAATTTATTTATAATGTTAGCACTAAAGAGCCAAAACATAATTTGAACTCTACTATTTATGGCAACTTGTGTCTTGCTCATATATAAGATAAGAAACGTATTAAAATGCTTTTGTTCTTGCAACATGAAGGGACTTTTAAAATCAACAGATGGTGTGTATTGATCAATGCGTTTCTTGTTTAATCGGGTTAAGATGAACATGAGAAATCATTTCCACCTTCTAACCGAAACAAGCGGCAACTGATCTTCTTGGAATAATACATACTGATGTGTGTGGTCCACTTAGACATGTGTCAAGACAAGGTGCTAGCTACTTCATTACATTCACGGATGATTATAGTCGTTATGGTTATGTTTATCTATTATATAATAAAAACTGAGATTTGAACATTTTCAAGGTTGTTTAGAGTGAAGTGGAAAGAATCAACTCGGGAAGCAATCATGGCTCTTCGATCAGATCAATAGGTGGTCTGTATTACACTAAGCAAGATTTTAAAGTTATCTATAAAGCTTGTGGTATTGTTCCAACAGCTTACTCCTCCTTTACACACAACAACATAATGGGTGTCTTGATGAAAAGAGAAAACGTTTACTTTGTTAGACATGGTCCGATCAATGATGAATCTTACAACTTTGTCGTTTTTCCTTTTGGGATTATGCTCTAGAGGTCCGCAACACGCATTATTAATATGTGTTCCAACCAATAAGGTTGATGAAGACTCCATATGAATATATGGTATGAGAAGTTCCTAATTTGATTCTTACTTAAAGGTCTGGGATGTGAGGCGCTGTGAAGCGAGAATACGACTGCCAACTATAATAAAGATCTGTTAAGTTGTATCTTTATAGGATACCCAAGGAAATAATGGGGTACTATTTCTACTTCAGACATGAAAACTCAAAATAGTTATTGCGAGGTAATGCTGTGTTCTTTTGAGAAAGGAAAATCTCATAAAACTCAAGAAGTTAGTGGGAGGGACATGGATCTTGAAGAAATTCAAGTTGAAGATACATCACTTCTGAATCAATATGCGAAACATTCTATGGAGGTTGAAGGTTTGAACCAACTGCAAGTAGGAAGATATTCTGATTAGTAGGTTGAAATGAAAAGACACGTCGAGCTCCAAATCGTTTATTGAGTCTAAGAATGTAGAAAGCCGGAGGAGCATAGTCTAGGGGATCTTAATAGAAACCACTAGTATGAAAAGCCGCGGATGTTAGATTTGAATCTAAATAAGTGGATCGGATGCTATGAATGCGAAAATTACATATCATGATGGCCATTGATGGTATGGGTATGGTCGATTTCCTCCAGCGGCTTGTAAGACATTGTTGGGAGTAAGTGGACATTTTAAGAGAAAAAGGATTACATGGAATGGTAATTGTACACACCTATAAAGCTCGTCTTGTAGCAAAGGGTTATACTCAACTCTACGGGGTTGATTATGAAGAAACGTTCTCACCCGTCGCTGACATTAGAGCTATTAGGTATTTTATATCTATAGCGGCATACATGATTTATGAGATTGGCAAATAAGGATTATGAAAACAGCCTCTTCTTAAAGGTTATCTGTTGATGAAGACATTTATATGGTGCAACCTGAAGGTTTTGTTGATCCTAATCATCCCAAGAAAAAGTATGAAGCTTCAAAGGATCATTTATGGTCTTAAGCAAGCATTCAAAGAAGCTGGAATAAAGAGAGTTTGACGATGGAAATACAAAAGGTTTGGATTTGCATCAAAGAATTCTTGATGAGCCATGTGTATATCAAAAGGCTAGTGGGAGTAATGTTACATTCCTCATCTTATATGTTGATGACATAATCATCATGGGAAATCACATTCCAAGTTTACAAAGTGTAAAGGATTATCTTAGAAAGTGTTTTGATATTAATTGAAGGATTCTAGGGCAGCAAACATTTATGATTGGAATCAAATATCTACAGAGATAGGTCACACTTTATAGCGATTGATTGGAACATGGTCAATATGCTTACCTGGATAAGATCTTTAAAGAGATATCGAATGGATAATTTCAAACGTTCGGGTTCATATCCCCATGCGCAAGAAAGACTTGACTTGCACAAAACACGCGGTTGCTTCAACACTCCTGAAGTGGTGAAAAAGGGCATACTCACAAAATGTACCTTATGCTTCGGATGTGGGTTCCATTATGTATGCTGTAAGATGCACTAGACCTGATGTTGCGTTCGCATAAAATATAACAAGCCGTTTTCAACATAATCCTGGTAAATGTCACTGGACTGCTGTGAAAAATATTCTTAAGTATTTAAGAAATACTAAAGATATGTTTTTGGTTTATGGTAGAAATCCGGAAGGTGAACGTCAAGTTGATTTCTATTCGATGATGGATTTGAGGACTGATGAGATTGTAGAAGATTGATTACAAAATCCAGACTGGATATGTCTTACATTTTGAATGGAAGTGCGCAGTATAGACTGGAAGATCTACTCAAACAATGACTACTGCATTGTCTTAGCTAAAGAAGACGGATACATAGCTGCTTCGGAAGCTACATGCGATGGAAGCTGTTTGGATTAGGAAGTTTATTTCAGGGCTTGGTATAGTACCAACAATAAACGAACCTATTAGAATGTTTTGCGATAAGTCAGCCGCACTTCATTTTGCTAACGAACGGGAGTCAGGAATGGCCCAGCACAATGTACATAGGAGTTATCATTATGTTCATGTGATGTGCATTGCACAAGGTGTGAAATAGATTCCTTAAAGTTCACACAAAGACAATCTGGTGATCCTTTTACGAAGGCTTTACCTTTAAAGAAAAGCTTAAACTCAACATGCTAGAAGAGAGGGACTTCGTTTAGCTAGTAGTTTCATGTAGATCTGTGTTTAGTATTTGGATAAGGGATGTTTGAACAAATTATATATATCTTAAATTGTGTCCTATATTTGCATGTTTAAATCCATGAATAATAATAGTTATTATTCTAAATTAATTCGTTGTCGATTAACAATATGGGAATATTGTTAAATTAAGACAATTCTGAGTGATTGGTGATATTGTTGATATTAAGGATGTGTCCACCAAACTCACATGATATTCACAAGATGAATATTGGATTTCCCCAACACAAGGATATTACTTTATGGATCGTCGTCATCAAGTAAACCTTGTATGTGATTTTTATTTACAAAATCCTTAGACTTGAGATGCAAGTAGGTCTTGCATATGTGGATAATCCTTCTTGATCTAGTCTAAGTTATCCTGAAAAATGGATAACTAATAAGGGCTATTTCAGAAGTGATTTTGAAGCATGATGACTTGGCACTTGTAGTCTATATAGAATTTGTTCCTTCAAAAGTTGAAGAATGATGCCACCGGGCCCCTCATAGAATTAATCAGATGTGTGTATGGTCGTACCCGAAAACTCATGTAGATATGTCTTGTTCATTTTCGGTAATCTTGATTAGTTACATATACGAGAAACATAATCATTAAATAATGGAATGACACTGATCCATATCCATTTTTAACACGGTATCCAAAACAAAGGGATTGTAAATTCATAAATCATTTGTCCGTGTCTTTATGAAACCACACTCGGATGTTTTGGGGAGCATTGGCGTGTTGCTAGACGCTTACCAATGTTATTGTATAATTCATACATGTCCAAGTGGGAGCTGTTACATTATGAACAAATATAAATTATATATGTTCAGGAATTATTCGAGCCTAAGGGGACGCACACGTTAATATGTAGAACAATGTATTTAATATATTAATGTAATATATTAATTAGTGTTTTAACAAACGATCGTTAAATGTTTAACAAGAAATAAATATTAAGTCGTTAAAATGTTTAAAGGAATAAATATGTAAAACCGAATAAAGGAAGGGTGCGGTTTGCCCCTCTCCTTCTCCTAGTCAGCCGAATACCCCTCCAAGAGGAGATGGGAGACTTTGCTTGCTCACCAAGTCAAGAGGAGTATAAAAGGAGGTCTTAGGGTCACTGTATGCTCATAACTTGAAACCTGAATGGAGGTCTTAGGTCTTAGGGTCACTCTACAACATGAAAATCGAGCAATTTCAAGTTAATACAAAGTTCTTAAACAGTCTTCCACCTGAATGGAGTAAATTTGTGAATGATGTCAAGCTCGTAAAGGATTTGCATACAACGAACTTTGATTAGCTTCATGCATATCTTGACCAATACGAACTCCATGCAAATGAAGTTCGTCTTCTACGTGAACGCAATCAAGATCTACTTGCTTTTGTAGCAAATCAGCAGATGACACCACCTCACTTTAACACTTATCAGTCTTCATACAACAATCCTCAGCTTCAACAATAGTTTTCACCATCTCAATATGGTTCACTTCATCCCAATCAACATTACTCATCAACTTATCTATCACAACCTTAATTCAATCATTCATCAGTTCAACCAGCACATCCATATCAGTCTCAAATGAATCATCAAACCTTATCTGTTCCATAAATTGCTTATTAATCACCTCAAGTTTCAACACAACCTATGACTGAGTCACCTCTCGTGGACTCCAATTTTGCTGTTCCTGTCTTCTCTCTAGGAGATAATCCAATTGTGTGTCTCAACAAGGCAATGGCTTTTCTAACAGTTGTAGCTTCTTCAAGGTCCCCCTCAACCAATAATCAACTTAGAACTTCCTCAAATCCAAGAAATCAAGCCACTATTTAAGATGGCAGAGTCACAGTGCAACAAGTACAGGGGAGACAAGGTGAAAGTTATTCTGGTATTGAGTATAAGAGTAATGTTACTAGTTATGGGGGAAGTAATGCAAGCGGACAAGTAAGGGTTGTTAAATGCTACAAATGTCAAGGTGAAGGACATATGGCTAGGCAATGCACTCATGCAGGAAGCTACCAAGGAAAGCAGCAAGGTAATAGAAAGAAAGCAAATGATACTGAAGCTCAGGAACTGGATCAAACTTTAGATGAAGAGAAACTCGCATTTCTTGCAGATCCAGGGGTTCTAGATGGTCAAGCTGTTCAGAAAATTATTCCAAACAATGTTGCTTTTCAGACTAAGGATCTTGATACGTATGATTTTAACTGTGATGATATCTTGAATGCACAAGCGATTCTCATGGCCAACATTTCCAACTATGGTTCTGAAGTTATCTCAGAGGTACCTCATTCTGAAACCTATCTTAATGATATGGAAAATCAAAGTGTGCATGCCATGCAAGATTTTGAACAAACACCAGCTGTGGATTTTTCAGATAATGAGATACATAGTGATAGCAATATTATTCCATACTCTCAATATTTGGAAGAAACACAATAGGCAAATGTTCAAGATACTCATTTGCAAGCACAACAAGATTCAATGATTTTATTTGTGATAGAACAAATGTCGGAACAAATGATTAATCATGTAAATAATTAGGAAAAAGGATAATAAGGAACAGAATAATGAATTAGTAATCGCTGAGCTAGAGAGATATAAAGAACGAGTAAAAAAATTTGAACAACGTCTTAATATTGATTTAAGCAGTTGTGAAAAAATGATTGATTCTCAGATGGATGATATGATTAGGGAGAAGCTTGCACTGAAATAACAAGTTGACTTACTTGAGCAAAATCTTTCTAAACAAATGAAATAAAAGGAATGTCTATTGCAAACATCCACAGTTTTCAAAAGTGAATCCAAAGAAAAGGAAGATAAATATATGGAAAACGAAATTGATTTGGAAAAGAAGATAAAGGAACTTGATAATATTCTTTTTAAAGTGGGTCAATCTGCTCAAACAGTGCACATGTTAACTAAGCCACAGGCCTTTTATGATAACATACACAAACAAGATCTAGGTTATTAAAATCTGTTTTATCTTAGGAAAGCTTAGCGGATTAAGCCAACCTTGTATGATGGTATTGTTATATCTAATAAACATGTTGCTATGCCTGTGATTGATGATGAGGAAACATTGATTTTGGAAGAAAATAGTCCATCAAAAATGTCTGAAAAAGCAAAGGATCCAGAGATTATTGATAAAAATATTTCTCATAAACCTATTGATTATGAAAAATTAAATAAACTCTCTGCAGATTTTGGGAAACGTTTTACTCCACAACAAGAAATGGATGCTGAACAAGCGTTTTGGTTGCGTATATCCAATCCTACCAGTAAACCTTCTGATGCATCCCCTGTCAAAATAAAGGCACCTAAGGAACTTCCTAAGGTTAGCTTGGTGAATGAAAGCCTTAAAAAGCTTAAATTTCACCTTGCCAGATTTGACAATGTGGTGAAGATAAGGACTACACTTGATGCTCATACAAAAGGTGAATGGGGGTTTGAAAATACAAAAGCTGTTTTTAACAATGAAATTATTCCATTTCTAAAATCTTAAAAGACATCTTCAATGTGTTTAATAGAGATCTTCTAAATGAAATAATGGAAGTACAGACAGTTTTTAACCAAATGGACGATGCTGTTTAACAGTTTTCAATCGACAAACAATGTTTGAAAATTGCTAAGAAATAATTACTTTTGGAAAATGATCGACTCTTGCAACAAATTATGTCTCAAGAAGTTCTTTTAACTGTGAGGAATTATATGTCTTTGATTGGTGAACCTGTGAATATGGATGGAAAGAAAAAAGAAACTTATAATCTTGAGGCTGAGCTTTTGAAATCACAAAATGCGTTTAATGATCTTTTGAAACGTCACTCACAACTTGAAAAACATTGTATTTCTCTTGAATGCTCAATACAACTCAATCAAGAAATTTTTCAAAAACGTGAATCTTGTGATAATAAAATGCTCTTGAAATTTCTAAATTTTTTGCGTATAATGATTTGAAAGCTCAGTTTCAAGACAAAGATAGTACCATTTGTAAGTTGAAGGACATGATACAATCAATGAGAGAAAAGTCTAAGGATGAGAATGTCAAGTATGATTTTTTTGAAATAGAGACAAAAAACGTGGAACTGGAGAATAGTGTGGCAAAATTGCTTTTGGAAAATAACCGTCTTTGTAATGAAATTAATTATGTTAAACAGGTTTTTAAAGAGAAATTTGACTTAATTAAAAAGACACGTGTTCATTCTAAAGAATAGAGTGACTCTTTAATTGATAAACTGAACTTAAAATCTGCAGAGAATGAGGATTTAAAAGCTCAAATTCAAGATAAGGTTTTTGTGATAACGTCATTGAAAAATGATCTACAAAAAATAAAAGGAAAAGAGATTGTCGATATTGCTTCACAAATACCATCTGCCAACACTATTGTTCCAAGAATGTTCAAGCTAGATTTAGAACCTTTGGCTTCTAGGTTATTTCAAAATAGGGAAGCTCACATAGATTACCTTAAGTACACTCAAGAACAAGCTGATATTCTTTGGGAAATAGTCGAGCAAGCTAAAGCAGAACATCCTTTAGATAAAGAGTTAGACTTTGCCTGTAAGCATGCCCAGCGAATTTAAGAGTTACTTGTATATGTTCGAGATACATGCCTTAATACGATTAATCTTAGTGCTAAAAAGGTTGCTGTTACACCCAAAAACAAGGTCAAGAAAGTTAGGATTGAAGTGTTCTACTAGTAAAAGCAACAGTAAACAGGTTGAGTCATCAAAAACATCAGATTCTAACACACCTGTGTTGTCTTCTACAGGATTGAAGTGTTCTACTAGTAAAAGCGGATCAAAGCCTACTGGCAATAAAAGGAATGATAGAATCTCGCAAACACTAAGTAGGAACATGAAGAATAAAGTAGAAGCCAAACCTAGGAAAGTTAATAAAAAGATGTGTTATTAAACCAGTTCATGATGTTAATGTTAAGCATTCATTGTTACATGCGAATTCTGAACCTGTTTGTGCTATTTGTAAGAAATCGTTGTTTGATGGTGTTCATGATATATGTTTTCTTAATTTTATGAAAAAAGTGAATAGCCATACTAAATCTGCTAAGAAACATAAAAAAGAAAATATTTAGAGACCTACGGGTCATGTATTCACTGAAGTAGGACTTAAGTGGAAACCAACAGGCAGAACTTTCACTATAGTTGGTAATATGTGCCCTTTAACTAGGATCACTTCAGCTAACGTAGTGCCTTCTAAGACAACCACTTCCCACTCAGTTGAATCACAAAAATTAGAGCTTAAAGTCTATAGCAAGAAACTCAAAAATGTTAAAAATATAGGTTCGAGTAAAAAAGCTATGATTTTAGCATCTAAGAATGCTAACCACTCGGAACCCAATCATACTTGGGGATCCAATGCTACAGATATTCCATCATCTTCTTCTTCTGTCATGACAGGTTGTCCAGATTGTTCTCTAGTATCTGGACTCCGGATGTTCGAAACACATGACAAGGAATCGCTCTCAGCTCATGAACTTTGTTAGTAAATTTTTGGGTACAGTTAGATTTGGGAACGACCATATTGCAAGAATTATGGGATATGGTGACTATCAGCTGGGAAACGTGACTATCAATGGGCTTGGACATAACTTGTTTTCTGTTGGTCAATTTTGCGATAGGGATCTTGAAGTCGTATTTCAAAAAAACACTTGCTTTATTCGTAATTTAGAAGGTGTTGATCTACTTTCCGGATCCCGTGACATAAATTTGTACATAATTTCTCTTGATGACATGCTTAAAACATCTCCGATCTGTCTTCTATCCAAAGCGTCAAAGACTAAGAGCTGGTTATGGCACCGTCGGTTATCACATCTCAACTTCGGTACTATTAACAAGCTTGCTAAAGACGGTCTTGCACGAGGCATTCCAAGACTTAAATTTTAGAAAGATCATTTATGTTATGCATGTGCGTTAGGAAAGAGCAAGAAATCCTCCCATCAACCCAAAGCTGAAGACACTAACCAAAAGAAGCTATATCTTTTGCATATGGATTTGTGTGGCCCGATGCGTGTGGCGAGTATTAACGGAAAAAGGTATATCTTAGTGATTGTCGATGATTATTCAAGATTTACTTGGGTCAGATTTTTGAGGACAAAAGATGAAGCTCCTGAGGCAATCATTAAATGCATCAAAAATATACAAGTTCATTTGAATGCCATCGTCCGTAATGTTCAAACAAATAATGGAACAGAATTTGTCAATCAGACACTTTGTGAATTCTATGAAAATGTTGGCATCCCACACCAAACTTCTGTTTCACGCACTCCTCAGCCAGAACAGCGTTGTTGAAAGGCAAAACCGAACTATTATAGAAGCTGCTCATACTATGTTAATATTTTCTAAAGCTCTATTATTTTTATGGGCTGAAGCAATCAACACAGCCTGTTACATCCAAAACCGTTCAATAATCCATCGTCGATACAACAAAACTCCATATGAGCTTATGCAAGATAAGAAACCGGATTTATCATTCTTTCATGTCTTTGGTGCACTATGTTATCCAACCAATGACAGTGACGACCTGGGTAAATTAGACGCAAAAGCTAACATTGGTATTTTCGTTGGTTACGCGCCCGTAAAGAAAGCGTTCAGAATCTACAACAAAAGAACCCAGAAAATTATTGAAACAATTCATGTGACATTTGATGAGCTAACAACATTGGCTTCTAAACAATTCAGTTTAGGACCCAGGATTCAATGTATGACTCCTGCAACATCCAGTTCAGGACTCGTTCCAAACCCTGTTTCTCAACAACCTTGTATTCCACCAAACAGAGATGATTGGGATCTCTTGTTTCAACCTATTTTCGATGAATACTTCACTCCTCCATCAAATGTTGTTTCTCAAGTTCAAGAAGTTGTTGCTCCAAGAGCTGTGAATTTAGCCGATTCTCTTGTGTCAACTTCCATTGACCAGGATGCTTCATCATCAAGTACTCCATCAACACAAGAACAAGAACAATCTCCAAACATTTCTCAAGGTTTTGAAGAATCACCAAAAACACCAATCTTTCATAATGATCCACCTAATGAATCTCCTCATGAAGAATCAACTTCTCAAGGGGAATCATCGAATGTGAGACAAATCCATACTCTATTTAAACAAACTGGTAGATGGACTAAGGATCATCCTATAGCAAACATGATCGGCGATCCTTCTCGATCTATTTCTATAAGAAAGCAACTCCAAAACTGACGCCATGTTGTGTTTCTTTAATGCCTTCCTAACTTAAGTAAAACCAAAGAACTTCCAACAAGCAATGACCGAACCATCATAGATTGATGGAATGCAAGAATAAATTTATGAATTTGAAAGGCTACAAGTTTGGGAATTAGTGTCGTGTCCAGATAAAGTGTTATTGATCAAACTTAAATGGATTTAAAAGGTCAAGACAGATGAATTTGGTGGGGGTACTAAAGAATAAGGCTAGACTAGTTGCTCAAGGATTCAGGAAAGAAGAGGGAATCGATTTTGAGGAATCATTTGCACCAGTTGCTAGAATTGAGGCCATCCGTATCTTCATAACAAATGTTGCTCACAAGAATATGATGATTTTTCAAATGGATGTCAAAATGGCATTCTTAAATGGCAAGCTTAAAGAAGAGGTCTACCTTTCTTAACCAGAAGGATTTGTTGATCAGGACAACCCATCACATGTGTACAAGCTGAAAAAGGCTCTCTACAGTCTCAAACAAGCACCACGTGCATGGTATGACATACTGTAAAGCTTCCTAATCTCACAACATTTCTCCAAAGGTGTAGTTTATCCAACACTCTTCATACGGCAAGCTGGCAATGACTTATTACTGGTACAAATTTATGTTGACAATATAATATTTGCATCCACTAATACTGCCATGTGTAATGAGTTTGCTAATCAGATGACCACTAAGTTCAAGATGTCAATGATGGGGCAGATGTCATTCTTTTTAGGATTACAAATTTCACAAAGTCCCAGAGGCATCTTTATAAACCAATCTAAATATGCTTCTGAAATTGTTAAAAAATATGGTATGCTAACTACTGATTCTGTCGACACACCCTTGGTAGAAAAAAGTAAACTGGATGAAGATCTACAGGGGACACAAGTTGATGCTACACTTTACCGTGGCATGATTGGATCCCTTATGTATCTTACATCCAGTAGACCTGACCTTATACATGCAGTCTGCTTATGTGCTCGGTATCAGGCAAAGCCTACCGAAAAGCACTTACAAGCGGTAAAACAGATCTTTCGATACCTTAAAGGAACCATTAACATGGGTCTCTGGTACTCGAAGGATACCGGTATGTCTTTAACAGCATATGCAGATGCAGACCACGCGGGGTGTCAGGACACTAGACGTAGTACATCGGGAAGCGCTCAGTTCTTAGGTGACAAACTTGTTAGCTGGTCGTCAAAGAAGCAAAAGTGCACTGCCATATCGAGTACAGAGGCTGAATATATTGCCTTATCTGGGTGTTGTGCTCAAATCCTATGGATGCGTTCACAGCTAACAGATTATGGCTTTCAATTCAATAAGATTCCTCTGTACTGCGACAACAAGAGTGCGATTGCTCTATGCTGCAACAATGTTCAACACTCACGAGCCAAGCACATCGATGTTCGCTACCATTTCATTAAGGAGCAAGTGGAAAATGGAATTGTGGAGCTATACTTTGTCCGGACTGAATACCAACTGGCTGACATATTCACCAAACCTTTGCCAAGAGAAAGATTCAACTTCTTGATCGAAAAGCTCGGTATGAGAAGCATGTCTCCGGAAACGTTAAAAAGTCTGGCAGAGGAAACAGACGAGTGATGGTGGTAACTCATATCCTGTATTATATGTACATAAGAAAACATAAAAACACAAAAATATTTTTCTTTTATATAATTTTTTTTTCTAAAAGAAAATTACAAAATTAAAAAATCAGAAAAAAATAAAAATATGTATCTTTGGCATGTCTTCTGAAAATAGATAACATTTACGGCCTTAGAAATGTCATTCAATAATGGTACGAGGCTGTAAATGAAGTTCGAGCATAAGTTCAAAAGTTTTCAAAATATGCCAAATATGGCTTGCCATTATTTCAGATAGCAACTCGGTCGTCATCTTAAAGGCAAGTATTTCAAAAAGAAAACTTGACCTAACAACAGGAATTTATTCTCAGACATGGTCTACTTTATGACCATGCAAAGACTTGTGTTTACTTTACAACATAACCCGTGCTTTCTGTTATCCATACGTGTACATGTCAGTGCACTTATGTGTCAAAATAAGAGAAATCTTATTTTTTATGGTGTTGATTTTCGAAAATAAAATAATCATCTGAGAAATTCCTCAGAAAATGATTTTTCAACGCATTTGACCACTCAAACAACGACTATAACTCTTTAAATATAAAACTGGTCATTGTTTGAGGGGGAGAGAATGTCAAATAATTTCTTCTTCATAAAATCAGTTTGTGATTATGGAAAAAGGTTTTAAATAATAACGGGTTTACAATTAATGAGGAGCTAATTAAGTTTAGTTTATTTGTGCCTTAAATGTTATGTGTTTATGCCTTCAGGGATTATATAGCAAAAATTAAGTATCTAAGCATTATAGTGTAAACTGTAGGGACTAAGTGTGCTAATTATGAAACTTCTATATGCCTTAGTATACTTTATATGGAAAATATAAAGGAACTAAGAGTTAAGGGGGCCTTTATGTCAAAAAGTGAAACTTTTAACATAAACACCCCATCCCTCCCTCTTTCTCGTCATAGAACACACACACACACTCAAACACTTTCCCTCTTCTCCCACACCTAATAATCGTCACCCTTTAGAACTCGCATCTCATATCATTTCAAGCTTCGAGGTAAACTACAATCTTGTTACCCGCATCATAAACATCTTATGTTCAAAAGGAATTGGGCTGTATCACAATATCTTGCTCGATTTCCCTAGAAATCGTTTTAGGGTTTGTAAAAATTAAAAGTTTTCCAATCCTAAAATTAATTGAGGGGTTTTGATGGGTTAGGGGTATATATGACTCGGTTGTAACTGTTCTTGATAATAATAACATCTTCTTGTGTTTCTAGTGATTCTTGTGTGCGATATTTTGCGTATATGGGGTATACTTGATAAATGTGTTGGGTTTGTGGTTAGTATGTGTTTATAACCTTTATTGAATGATTATACATGAGAAAATCCGAGTCTTGAATGTTATTTTTGTATCTTTGATTCAAACTTGTTCTATGTTACTCGTTCTTGGCTCAAAATGCAAATATAATGGTTGATACATGTTACAGTTGCTAGGAAATAGTTATATGATCAAATGCAATGTGTTTGAATTGTGTAAACCCCCAAAAAATAAGGGTTTGTATAAATCAAGACTTATAGACGGCGTTTTATACGTCTGTCTATATAGACGGTGATTTATACATGCCCTCATAGGCGGAGATTTATACATCTGCCCAATAAACGGCGATTTATACATGTCCAATAGACGGTGATTTATACATGTCCAATAGGCGGTGATTTATACATGTCCAATAGGCGGCGATTTATACATGTCCAGTAGATGACAATTTATACATGGTTCGTTAGACGGCGATTTATACATGGTCCGTTAGACGGCGATTTATACATGAAACATAGACGGCGATTTATACTTGTGTAAGGCGGCGATTTATACATGAGTTATGAAAAGTGATTCTTTCCTAAATGTTTTTAACTTGATGACACGTCTTAGGTTAATTCTTACTTGTATCTCATGTGAATTGCTAAATTATCTGGATTTGACCTAGCGTTTGTCTGTTGACCTTTAAGTTGACTTTCTGAGTGGTGTCGTTCGTCCTGTACTTTAATTGGATGCCTGATAATATTTGGTTAAGTCTGCCTTGTCAATGAATGTGAATTGCCTTGCATATGAACTGTATTGAATATTCTTAGCAGAAACATGAATCCAGTTGCCACTCAACAAATTGCTCGCGACAATCCTTTGGTCACTCCCGAGAAAAGACTAAAGATTGAAAGGTGCAATGCAAGAATTGAGTTTAGCAAACCACTAAAAGAGGAAACATATCAAGTCACATTCGATGCTCTCAAGTTATCTCTTTGCTATCCTGCTTTCCAGATCACTGCTAAAGTCCCTGAAATCTACATGCATCAGTTCTGTAACACCATCAAGAAGATTGGAAAAACAGATGCTTATGACTTCAAGCTGGATAAGAAAAAGTGTCGAGTTGACACTAAAGTATTCCGTGAGATTCTTCATATCTGTCCTCGTCTCCCTAACCAATATTTTGTGGAACTTCCTTCCGAAGATGATTTACTTTCACTTATCAAGGAACTTGGTTATTCTGGCAACTGTAAAATGCTTTCTACCATTCGTACTGATCAAATGCACCAACCTTGGAGGACATTTGCTGATGTCATTAACAGGTGCATCTTTGGGAAATCAACGGGATTTGATAGGATCAGGGAATCATGAGCTCAATTCTTGTGGGCTATGTACAATCACCAGAATGTTGATTATGTTGCTATTCTCTAGGAAGACTTTATGTATCAAGCTGACAAAAAAGAAATTAGTTCAGCAAGAAAATAGCACATGCACTACCCAAGATTCACCAAAGTCATTATTGATCATTTCATCTCTAAAGACAATTCAATCTCTATGAGGAACAAAATAAATCTTCATATTGCTCATGATGATAGTTTGTTAGGTGCCCTAAAGTTTGTTGCCAAAATAGAAGATTGTCAGAAGTATGGAGCATTGATTCCTGATGGAATGATAAATGACGACATCAAGCTATCTACAGCTTACAAGACATATCTTGAGTATGCTATTGGGAAAGTTCCTCCTAAGAAGACAAGGAAGTTCAAGAAGCCTGCTTCTCCCAAACTCAAGATTGTCCCAGCTTCTCCCAAAGAACCTACTCAGAAGGGTAAGCGAGTTAAGAGACCTGCCAAAAAGGCCACTACTATCCCATCAACTGGTGTTGTCATCAGAGATACTCCTGCTAAGTCGGTATCAAAGAAGATTGCACCAGCTAAAACTAATAGAGGTAAGGGAATTGAGTTGCTTTTCGATGCTGCACTACTTGAAGATGCTCAGCTGAAGAAAACTCTGAAGAAAAGCAAGCGAGAAACTCACAAGCTTTAGGCTAGCGGCTCAAGTGAGGGAGCTAGTTTTGAATCAGAGGTTCCTGATGAGCAAATCGGCAAGACTAAAGACATAAGTGAAGGAACTGGTGTGATACCAGGGGTTCCCGATGTGTCTAAAGAAGACTCTTCTGACAGTGATGATGATTCTTAGGGTAACAGTGAAGATGAAAATGATGATTTCAATGACGAAGATGATGACGGTGGTAATGATGATGACAATGGTAGTAATGATGATGGTGATAATGATACCCAAGATAATGAACAGACTGATTCAGATGATGATGAGAATCCTTCTTTCACTCTGAAAGACTATGAAGAAGAAGAACAAGATGAGGGGTACGTATTTTCTCCAGAGAAGGAAAAATCTTACGATGAAGAAAAGATGTATGAAGAAGAATACAATGATGTCGCAAAGGAGTTGTATGGATATTTGAACATCACTCAGGGACTCAGAGACACCGACATGACTAATGCTGAACAAGGTAGAGAAGATCTACAAAATGCTTCTCACGAGTCTGGGTTTGTACAAGAAGAAGATGATGGTCACGTAACAATTACGATTGTCCATGATAAGACTGAAGGTACCATGCAAAGTTCTTCTATTTCACCTGATTTTACAAGCAAGCTACTAAACCTTGATAACACCGGTCCTGATGTCAATGAGATTGCCTCCCGGATGAACACCGTAACCGTTCCTCCTTCACCTCCTCCCGTCAATCCTTCTTCACATCTTACAACAACTCCTCAACAACAAACACCAGATTCCACAACAACAACAACTAATCCAACTATAAATTTGCCAGAAATTCCTAACTTTACGTCCCTATTTGGGTTTGAACAAAGAATGTCTGCCTTGGAAACTAAAATATCTGAGTTCAACCAAACAAGTCAATATGTTGAAGATGTCTCCTCTATTTCGGGCATTGTTGATCAGTGCCTTGCTTCCAAGATGAAAGAAGCAATGGATGTGGCTGTCCGGCTACAATCAAACAAGCTCAAAGAAGAAGCTAATGCTGAGAATCAAGAATTCCTTAATCAAGTAGACTCAACCATGAAGGCAATAATCAAGGAGCAGGTGAAAGCTCAAGTCTCCAAGATCATGCCACAGATTAATAAGTATGTAACAGAATATCTGGGAGCTGAAGTGTTGGTTAGATCAACCAATCAACCTCAGACGTCTTACGCAGTAGCAGCTTCATTATCAAAATTCAAATTGAAAAAGATTCTCATTGACAAAATGGAGACTAATAAATCGATAAACAGATCAGACATTCAAAAGAATCTCTACAATGCTTTAGTTGAAGCGTATAACTCAGACAAGGACATCATTACCTCATATGGTGATATTGTTACATTGAAAAGAGGATGAGATGATCAAAACAAGGATGAAGACCCCTCCGCTAGAAAAAACTGAGGGACAAAAAGAAGAAAGTCAAGCAAGGATGTTGAACCATCAAAAGGCTCAAATTCAAATGAATCAAAGTCATCTAGCTCCTCCAAAGGCACCCAATCTCAGCCTAAATCTTTAGGTAAATCTACACAAGCAGAGGAACTAGAACTTGAAGTTGCAGACACAAAGATGCAACAGGATCAAGGGAATGAGTCTGGTCATGTAGATGATCAACCCGATAATGAGGCTGCTCCTAAGCATGATTGGTTCTTGACATCTGACAAGCCTCCAACTCCTAATCGTGCTGACTCTCGACTCGATGAGCTTATGGACACTCCTATTGACTTCTCAGCTTATGTCATGAACCGTCTTAAAATTGACAATCTGACTCAAGAGATTTTAGTAGGGCCTGCTTTCAATCTGCTCAAGGGCTCATGCAAAAGCTTCGCCGAACTTGAATATCATTTCGAAGAGTGTTACAAAGCTGTCAATGATCGACTTGATTGGCATAATCTAGAAGGGCGCGAATATCCGTTTGATCTTAGCAAGCCACTACCATTGTTTGAAGATCGAGGACGTCAAGTAGTTCCTGCTAACTATTTCATCAAAAACGATCTTGAGTTTCTGACAGGTGGAAATTCAAGTAGCAAATACGCGACTTCTACAACAAGAACCAAGGCTGCTAAGTATGACAATATTGAAGGCATAGAAGACATGGTTCCAACATTATGGAGTCCAGTGAAAGTAGCATACAACAAACATGTTGTCTGGGGAACATATCACTGGGGTCCGAAATGACAAAGATTCTATGCATACGCATGCTACTAGAAATCTCCACATGATGTCTACTCTAAAAGAAGAATTATTGCGGTAACCAGTGTTAAAGTTATGAGGTGGTATGATTATGGGTATTTGGAAGAGATTGTAGTTCGAAGAGATGATAATGTGATATACAAGTTCAAGGAAGGCGACTTCCCTAGACTTAATCTGTGTGATATTGAAGATATACTACTTCTCTTAGTCTAGAAGAAACTGTCCAATCTTGATGTGGATGATCGATACAACTTAGGTGTGGCATTAAGAATGTTTACCAGATGAATTGTCATTCTTCACCGTTTCCAAGACCTCCAACTGGGAGTTGAAAGCTATCAGAAGAAACTTAATATCACCAGACCAGAGACAACTAGATCTAACATCTCAAAACTAACCCCATACACTGCATACAAAAACCCTCAAGGAATTAATTATAAAGACAAGTACAAAAGAAGCAGGTTGATGCGCTTGGATGAAGTATACAAATTCTACGACGGGACGCTCTTATCTGTCAGACGTGTGCTTCATGATATTGCTTCTAACTTGGAGATGGATTACCTGCCGAAACAACATTGGAGTAACTTGGAAATGAAAAGGTCCCGCATCATGGTCAAGGCGATTGATAAGCTGCTCTTTAAAAGGAGGTTGATGCATAATTTGGAGAAGTTTATTGGTGGACGTGACTACGAGAATGATCTAAGGCTGCTTGAACAGACAATATGACCATGTCATATCTTGCCCTTCCATATTTTAGGTCATTTTTCCGTAATTTAATAATCATGTAAGTAGTGTAGACTTGTATTAGGCATATATAGTGTTTGAGTATGAATTTTCTATAATTTCTTAGTAAATTCAAAATCTTTCAATTTATCGTACTCAAACACCATATAACTTCCCTCAAAAATTGAGGGGGAGCATTAATATGTTCCTATTGCGGCTTGTTAATAATTAGACATTCTTTCCCTGAAAGCAGTTATATTTAAATCAATTGATATCCAAAATATCAAGAGACTTAATATTTTTGATAAGGGGAGAGAATGTGATTAAAATATATTGCTAAGAATGTGATTTTTGAGATCTTAAGTGTACACTTTCCCACATATGTGCTAAACTCTTTTGATTAATCGATGCACATATAAAGGGGGAGAAAATGGCTACGTGATTGGCTGTTATGTGGAAATACTAAAAGACTAACCATTTATATTACTGCATTGGAGTTGTAAGGTAGTTAAGTTTAGGTATTCATTCCTATGATCCAGCCAGAACTGGAGGGATTTACCCAGGGATATTCTACTAGATAGTGTAGTAGTCCTTAAGTATGAGAAAAAGAGTAAAAGTAAGAATAAGGGAAAAGTGCAGACTGGGATGGAGCTAGTACTGGAACAAACCCAACAAGGTACTAGTTATGAAGTCTCGGTAAGCGCTGAAGGGGTTGAAGAATTAAAAAGAAAAGTTAAGATAAAGGGTGAAAAGAAAGAAGCCCTCCTTACACTTAGGCAGAAACCGGGTCAATACATCTGCTGTCAAGAATCACAAAGATGATTGCTGACATTGAAAACTGACATCACCCTAGTGATGTAATGCACAACCCTTCCTAGCCACTCAGAATCTCTCAAAAGATAAAATATTTATGTTTCAATTGTCACGGAGACTTAACACGTAATCTACTAACTTTCTCACTCTTAGTTAGTCTGTATTGAAAAGGTGGCAGTCAGCTCCGGCCTTCGCTCACTTAAAATCAAAATGCACTATTGAGTCTAGAGCCAAGAGATCATTAATTAATCTCGTTAGGACACAATTCAAATGTATTTATTTCTCACATACTGTGAAAACAAGATATGTATAATCAGAGTCTATCCTTGTGATTTTGCCAGAACATCCGAGTGATACTTAAGTATTCATAATGAAGATGGAAATCCTGCTTGAGCCAACATCTAACAAGCTCCTGGTAAGTGACTTGTGCGATTCTATACGAATCTAACTTGTGACAACCGGAAAGAAATGATGGTGTGATTCTATATGAATCAAACTTGTTCCAGGCAATGAATTGACGATTGATGAACTTTGAAATGCTTAAAACTCTCAATGTGTCGCAAAAACACTTAAGCAAGTGACACGTCGAGCGATTTTTAAATCAATTTTTATTTCAATCGGTGAGATAGTAACTCACTGGTTCACTCATACCGTGTTGTCTGCTTTGAGACGTCCCGGTAATGAGAACGGCTAGTACAGCTGTGAAACCCTGTCAAGAAGATTCTTCAAAATTCTATCTGATCATAGGTAGTATTTATATTTATCAACGGGGAACCGTGGTTATTGCAATCGTATTCGATAAAGTGACAACGATACTTTCGTCTATATCTGTTGATTATCACTAACCTAAACCTGCAGGTATTCTCGATGATGGCAGCAGCTAGACGTAGACAAGTCAGATTCATAGCCGCATGCTCATACTTAACCGACATTTATAATGACTTCATGAAAGCTCAAGTACATGTTTCAAGACTTTTGCTACTCTGATACTATATGTCCTTCTTGAAGCATCAAAGTGTTAAAGTTAAAGAAGTTCAAGATAAACGCATCCTTAAAGCTTTCAAGTTATCATATAAAGAAAAGTATGAGCATATCGGTCCGAAGTCACAAGATCACAAGCTGGCAAGATTGCAAGACGATGTAAAGAGATTATGCTTGGTTGGTGATCTCAAGAACCTAAAGATCACATTCAAGTTAAGTTCAAACTTTTAAGCCAAAGCCTAATGTTAAAGATCACTACAACATATCACAAGTAAATGATTGGAGTTTAAAGACTACGAGCTCAAGATGAAAGATAAGCATAGTATGCTAGGATTAACTTTTTGTAACATGGAGTGACCTCCCTTAGGGGGAGATTATTAGGAATACGAAAGTATCAGTCACTTCCATAATTATTGTATGTAGGGCTCGTAGTATAATTGATAGAACTTAAGTAAGATAGTAAGGCCCAAGGCCCATGCCATCAAAGACACCATGGCTGACCAATGTATGAGTATTTATACCCCTCTACATACCATGGAGAGGGTTGGTTTTTCACTTTTCTTAATCTAATTTTGTTCATTTTTCCTTTCTCTCTCTAGAAGTGTTCATCCCATCTGTCTCTCTCTAGTTCTTCATTCTTTTATGAGTAAGATTAGATAATCTAATATTCAACAAACGTCAAGTTGGATCATAGACCCTTGTTAAATTCATAAATAAACATGGGTAGTTAATTTTTAAGGGATAAATTATCGAAAATACAGAAAATAAACTTTGCAAGTTCTTTTAATGTATTAATGCAACGATACCGTAAACAAAAGTTTATTCTTACTTATGGAAGATAAACTGTGTCTAATTTTCCTAAGGAAAAGAAAGACTATTTCCTATACTTTTTTACTAATGGAAAAAAGTTATAATAGGAATGACAGAATTATCCTAAATTCTATTTGAACTCATACCAAACTTACATGTTATGTAAATTGGACTTCTTATTCTTTCAAGATTGCTTCAATATCCTTATTTGGTTTTGAAATCTTTGAATCATAATAAGAAAAGTGGATAACTAGAGAACCTGTGTCTATAGCTATCAAGATTAAAAATATCTTGTTGTAAATAAGACATATTGTTGATCCCTTTTGAACAGATCTTACTTAGCTTGTTAAAGCTTAGTTGTGTTGGATAGATCCAAACAACTATAATAGAAACTAAGATTGTGAATACTACAAACTATGCGGAAACTAGTTTGTAATACTAAGAAGAACAATGAAATAGTAAAACAAGATCTTGCTAAACTTTTAATATATTGAACACAATCAAAGTTACAGAATAACCTTGTAACTATGAATACTAACTATGAGAAATGACGTCTAGATCTATATATCTAACTATGCCTTAGGGTTTCTTCTATACACCAAGAAACCCTAATAGGCTTACAAAACGCGTCTACTGATAATTCATATCTATTCCTAATATATCTCATACATATCACATAAGCAGTACTAATCTATTTATACTAACAATACTAAATATATAACTAACAGTACTAATAAACTAACAGTACTAACACTTGGTACTGATAGCACTAACTATTAAACTAACAGTACTAATGACTTAGATTGTTTTCTCTAATCTTTACCAGCAGTAGTTTCTTTAACCAGTAGTTGAAACTCTTATACCCAGCAGTAGAAACTTAAGAAGCCTTTATTCCCAACAATCCTCCCCTAAACTTGATATTCATCTTGTTAATCATCAAGTTTCTTCATTATCAGCATCTTGAGGACTAGGAGAATGTATCCAAACACTTTACTACTCCTGCACTTGTGACTTGACAAACCTGATGAGTTCATAAGCCATTTCATTCTCAAAATCAGCTTCTAATCTCCAGTTCAACATTCATGTAAGCATTTCTTAAGTGAGAGGGTACTTTTGCTCTACTAAAATATTAATGCAAACCAAAGTACCATCCATGAGCAAAGTATGAACTCCACAAGTCTTATACAATTTCCAGCTTATTAAACTAAAATCCTGTTGATTTCTCCAGACATCATCCTCCTTACTTGGTTCAAACATGGTCTTCAAATCACCCTAAAGGATCAAATCATACCCTTCTAGAGCTCTTGATGCAGACCTCTCCTTTACTAGTCTATGCAAATCAACCACGTCTTGTCTGTCAAAATCTTTAAGCATCATAGAGAAGACTTTGTAAAATTTAAAACTGCCATCAGCTCTAGTTATCTTCCAATAGCTTAAGTCATTCCCTTGCAAGTCACTTCTAATTATCTGAGACTCCCAATCAACTATAGGATATTTTTTGGCTAAGGTCTCATAGTTGACAGCTCTATCTTCATCAGGAACAATCTTAAGATAAGCTTTGAGTCCTTCTTTCTCTGCAGCATCCTCTAGTTTTTGTCTCTTAACATTTTCATCACCAGGATCTGCTTTTTATCTCTTCTTACTGCTTGCTGCTTCTTTCTTACTGCTCTCTGCCTTCTTTCCACCTTCTTCATAATCCATAGGAACAAAGTCATTAATCCACTTCTGCTCCTATTCATACAGCTTTTGAATTTCTTCCAAACTCTTATTCTTTAGTTGACTGTGTGTATACCTACCCATGTTTTTCAGGTAAGTAATCATCTTGTTTCTTATTTGGTTTTGGTAGGTGGTTTGTTTCTAATTTGTTCAGCCCTTTGTGCAGCAAAGAACCTTTTCCTTTATGAAATTGTCTCCACTAAAAATCTAGCTTGCTCATCAATAAAAAACTGTTCTCTTTCTTCTTCTTGAAGTCTTGCAGCTAACAAAGCATCTGCCTCTATTCTTGCTTGAACATTATCAAATTCTGCAATCAAAGCAGCATCCTTGTCCTCTTGTTCTGCAGCTCTTTCCCTAGCAATCCTTTGCTCTCTCTCAAACTGTGCTTGATCTTCTTCAAACAATATTTGAGCTATCACTGCATCCCTTTAAATCTGAGCCTTTATAGGGTTCTTAGGAGTAGGTTCAGGCTCCACTATGTTGCTTTTACCTTTGTCTTGGCTTTGTACTATTGGTAATGGTATTTCTCTCCTTAGTTCTTCTTCAACATCACGAATCACTACTGAGGTTGTTCTTGGTTTTGTGCTCCTAATAGCCACAAGTGTATCAACAATAGTCATCATCTTATCTTTAAAAATATCCCTAGCAGTACTTGTAGAAGGACCAGCAGCACTAACATTTGAAGGTCCAACAGTATCAATATTAAGAATAACACTAGCAGCAGTAACTGCATCACCAGCAATAGAAACTGGTTCAGCAGCATTAACATCCTTTTCAGCAGCAGTAGTGTCATCAAAAACTTTAGTTCCACCACTTCCTTTATCAGATAGATTGAACTTCTCTTATAACACCCCGTGTTTTAGGTTCATTGTATGACATCAATAAATTCACTATTTACTTTTAGTATTGTACGCGTTTGCTTTTAAATTAAAATCGTTAAGTTAAATCGCGTAAGCTAAAAATTATCGTTCAATGTAAATGGGCATCAAACAATTAAATGTTTACATCAAGAAAGTGTTAAGTAATTATTTTAATAATAATTATTAACTTTGTTCATTTTATTTTTATTGTTTGCGTAAAGTGTTTACGTTTCGCGATAAAATACGTTTAGGCATACCCATAACTACTAAAACTTTCTACGCTTCAACAAATACCCACAATTATACCCAATACTCAAAATTTACAAAATAACATCACATATATACATATATAACCGGATATGGGATGAAAGATACAAAGAAAATATCTTACAAAACACCTCTTCTTGATTTTATGGGATGTTCTCTAGTTTTAGGAACCAAGAGCTTTTTTTCTTACTAACTCTAATAGTGAAATTGACCATGAGACTTCCTTATTTCACTCTTTGTGTCTTAGACTTTCCAAGAGGTCTTTGACTAGTCCATGTTAATAAGTATAGAGTGCAAGTAACATAGAACTCATACACTCTCATTTTACAAAGAAAAACTTTACCATTCTCTCCCTTTTTCCTCCATAACCTACGGTTAAACCCAAATACATACCAAATCCATACTAACATTTATTTACAACATTTACATACATTCCTACATAATATCTAAGATATCCCAAGGTGATTTGAATGCTTAGTTAGGTCTTTACAAGGGTTAAACAAAGAAAAAAGCAAGATTAGGGTTTCACTTAGAATTAGGGTTTTCAAGTGTTGCAAGCTTGGGTTTTTCATCTAAACTAGGTTTTAGATCACTTTGTTCATCACTACACTTCATATTAATGTTACCTAAAACTCTTAATCTCTTTGTTTTCATGATTTTATGCATATATAATATTTGTATAGTTAATCACCATCTAGGAAACTTATCTACATGAAATATAGATTTTTACACTTGTTTATGATTTGGTAAACTTTTATATGTGTTGTATGAATATTCATATCATGTTATAATGGAAGTATAAGTAATGTACAAGTGTTGGCTATGTATAAAAAGTATATGTAAACAAGTTAACTAAAAAGTATACTTATGAAAGTTCATGGATAAATAGATGTGTACACATTTGGATCTTGTGATTTTTGGACAATATATGGACTAATCATGGACTAGAGACCCTAAGGATGTATGACATGTGATTATGAGTGTTGTAATGAACTTGTAACAAAGTGATTAAACTTAAAAGTTAGAAAAACTCATTTTAAACACATTTTAAGAAAAAGTTCAAAACCTTCTGTTAGAATTCGATTATTAACTCATATATTTAATATTTTATAAAAATACTACATCTCATGAGGATTCCAAAAAGGTAAGAAACTCGAAAAACTGATTAATAACGAAAAAGATACATAATTTACTAGTTATACGATAATAAACAGATTTATAAAAGAAATTTTATAAAAACAAGTTATAAAATACTTCTGATATATAAGGTTTATTATTTTCCCCAGATAGTACATAATTTTAGGATTTTAAAACAATAAGAATCGTAATTTTTGGATCAATAACGAAGGAGTTATGAATTATGCGAGTTTACGACAATAAATACTTTTATAAAACTATTTTTATAAAAATTACTGTTCATATCAGACATAAATATTTTTAAAACATCATTAATATGATAGAACTTTTAATAATAAAGACGTGCTCGAAAGAATCACTAAAAACGGAGTTAAAACGAATAAGATACAACATTTACAGGTTTTACGATAACTAAATTTATAAACTGTCATGAACAGTAAAAACCACTGTTCATTAGGGGAATAAAAATATGAAAATGTAATATTTTGATAACTCGTCTTAATACAAAAGCTGGACATAAGAAAAGTTAGAAACGGGCTTAAAACGATAAAGTTACGTCGTTTTTACTAATGAAATATTTATAAACGTTTTAACTTTATAAATACGATTTCACAAACGCAATTAGATGGTGATGTAGCTATATATAATTTTATATGGTATTAGTTAATCAAAGTGTTTAGTACTTATACGACCTATATTGGATTAGGTTGCATTCGGTCTATATCGTGACACATTTTCTATGATATATTTGTTATCATTCACTCAAGGTGAGTTTATAGCCCTACATTTTACATTTTAATGATTTACAAGTTTTGAGGTGAGAAACATATGTATGTTTTACAATTGGACGTAAGTGGACATTTCACATTACGATTACGTGTTTGCCTAAGTAGCGATAACCCATCTGAGCCCATTATCATGAACTGTCAATTACTGTTGTGAGCGCGAATGTTATAAATAGATCTATTTGTGATTGACATCCCCGTTCGGGTGAGTCATGCTCACTGTGTTGGTTTGCCAGAAAGCGAACGTATACCATGTCGGACATAGGATGTTGCGGGTTAGAACAACATCACGGACAATGTTGGCAATTTATATTGCATTTCATACATGTCGAGCTTCTGTGTCATGAGCTTAGGAAAACATAATTATATTTTATGATGTTTGCATTTGTTGCAAATCATGGGGAAATCTTGCAATCCTACATTATACATTTTATAAACCTATGAATTCACTCAACAATATGTTGACGTTTTAAGTAATATTTTTCAGGGGGATCAATAACGCACGAGGTGCAAGGGATACATTGGTGGTTTTGATTTGGATGTCATGCATTAAAGATTTTATCGCATTACATTTTGTATAACTGTTATGCACTAGAAATCTTTGTATTTTGAACAAGTGAACAAGTGAAGCTTCGGGCTTTTGTAACAAACAATTTGTTAAATCTAATATATCAGTTTTAAATGGCTTTTAATGGTTGTTCTTATATATATCTTGTGTTATTGATCTATGAAGTACCACCCCCAACCCATATTCCGTTGCGACCCAATTTAGGGATGTTACAGACTGGTCAAACACAACCCCAAAAAGAGCCACAAGGTCAAACACAGCCCCAAAAACAACCAACATCACATCTGTCACTAATTCCCAGCTTCAGGAAATGATTGACCAAGGCGTTACTGCCGCTTTGGCAGCACGTGATGCTGACAGAAATACAAATGGCGATGATAGCCATAATTCAGGAACAGGTGTTAGAAGGACAGAACGAACTGCCCGTGAATGTACTTACACTGACTTTCTCAAATGTCAACCATTAAACTTCAAAGGCACGAAAGGAGTTACCGGCCTATCTTAATGGTTTGAAAGAATGAAGTCTGTTTTCCACATCAGTAATTGTACAGTTGAGAATCAAGTCGAGTTTGCTACTTGCACTCTCTATTCAGTTGCTTTAACATGGTGGAACACTCATGTCAAGATAGTTGGTCATGATGCCACTTACGGTATGCCTTGGAAAACACTCATGAAAATGATGACTGACAAATAATGTCCTCGAAATGAAATCAAGAAACTGGAAATGAAGATTTGGGATCTGAAGGTGAAGGGTACTGACTTGACAAGTTATACCCAACACTTTCAGGAATTGGCTTTGTTGTACAGGAGGATGTTTCCTAAAGAATCTGATAAAATTGAAGAATATGTCGGTGGCCTTCCCGACATGATTCATGGGAGTGTAGTGGCATCTAAACCAAAGACAATGCAAGATGCAGTTGAAATTATAACCGAGCTAATCGATTATAAAATCCGCACTTTTGCTGAACGCAGACAGAGAGTAAAAGAAAGTTTGAGGACACCTCAATGAACACTCAGAACCAACAACAACAACAACAACAACAACAACAACAACAGAACAAGAGGCAAAACACTGACAGGGCTTATACTGCAGGGACTGGTGAAAAGAAACAATATAGGGGATCTAAACCCCTATGCTCAAAATGCAACTATCACCATGATGGTCCATGTGCTCCCAGATGCCACAAGTGTAATAAAGTCGGCCATCTGGCCCGTGACTGCAGGGGTACTGCAACCGCCAACAATGCTAACAATTAGAGGGGTACTAGGTCGGGTCAGAAGCCTACTTGCTATGAGTGTGGAGTTCAGGGACAATTTAAGAGGGAATGTACAAAGCTGAAGAACAACAACAACCGTGGTAACCAAGTTGAAGGTGGCAATGCTCCAGCCAAAGTATATGTGATAGGGCATGCAGGGACAAACCCAGACTCCAACGTCATAACGGGTACGTTCCTTCTAAACAACCGCTATACTTCTATCTTATTCGATACTGGTGCCGATAGGAGTTTTGTGTCTACTGCATTTAGCTCCCAAATTGATATCACACCAATTGCATTAGATCACTATTATGACGTTGAACTAGCCGACAGGAGAATAATTTGGTTGAACACTATTCTTAGGGGTTGTACATTAAACATCCTGAACCACCCATTCAACATAGACTTAATGACCGTAGAACTTGGTAGTTTCAACGCTATAATTGGTATGGATTGGTTGGTAAAGTACCAAGCAATCATTGTGTGTGCCGATAAGATCGTTCGTATCCCCTGGGGAAATGAAACTCTAATCGTTCGTATCTCCTGATTATGTGTCGGGTCCTGAGTACCCACCTTCACCAGACTTTGTTCCAGAGCCGGTTTATCCAGAGTTCATGCCACCAGAGGATGAGATACTCCCAGCTGAGGATCAGCCCCTACCAAAACACAAGAATACATACTAAAAGGATGTCTAGTCTCTTTGGAAAACGTTACTACAAGGGAGACGGAAGACAAGTCAGAAAAGAAACGACTTGAGGACGTACTAATAGTTTGAGATTTTCCTGATGTATTCCTTGAGAACTTGTCGGGTCTTCCTCCGACTCGACAAGTGGAATTTCAAATCGATCTGATACCTGGTGCTGCACCTGTAGCACGGGCACCTTATCGATTAGCGCCTTCTGAAATGAAAGAGTTTTCGGAGCAACTGAAAAAACTATCCGACAAGGGATTTATAAGACCCAGTTCCTCACCTTGGGGAGCTCCGGTCTTGTTTGTCAAAAAGAAGGATGGATCATTTTGAATGTGCATCGACTATCGGGAACTGAACAAGCTGACAGTGAAGAATCGTTATCCACTCCCAAAGATCGACTATTTTTTTGATCAACTACAAGGATCCAGTGTTTATTCTAAGATAGACTTGCGATAAGGTTATCACCAGCTTCGAGTACGGGAAGAGGATATTCTAAAAATGGCATTCCGAACTCAGTATGGTCATTACGAGTTCCAAGTTATGCCATTTGGCTTGATAAACGCACCAGCGGTATTTATGGATCTCATGAACCGTGTGTGCAAGCCATTTTTGGATAAGTTCGTGATTGTCTTTATTGACGATATCCTTATCTACTCCAAGAACAAGAAGGAGCATGAAGAACATCTTAAAGCAGTTCTGGAATTGCTTAAGAAAGAGAAGTTGTATTCTAAGTTCTCTAAATGTGAATTTTAGTTTCCGAATGTATAATTTCTTGGACACGTGATTGATAGTCACGGCATTCACGTGGACCCCGCCAAAATCGAATCCATAAAGGACTGGGAATCCCCTAAGATGCCAACGGAGATTCACCAATTCTTAGGTCTTGCTGGGTATTATCGAAGATTCATCAAAGGATTTTTGAAGATTTCCATGTCGATGACCAAGCTTACACAAAAAGGGGTTAAGTTCGATTAGTGAGACAAGCAGGAAGCCGCCTTCTAGTAATTAAAGCAGAAGTTGTGCAGTGCACCAATTCTGGCTTTACCAGAGGGAAGCAAAGATTTTGTAGTCTATTGTGATGTGTCGCATAAGGGATTGGGTGTTGTATTAATGCAAAGAGAGAAAGTAATTTCTTATGCATCACGCCAATTAAAAATTTATGAGAAGAACTACACAACTCATGATTTGGAACTTGGATCGGTAGTGTTTTCTCTGAAACTTTGGAGACACTATTTGTACGGAACCAAGTGTACGGTGTTTACGGATCATAAGAGTCTACAACACATTCTTAATCAAAATGAGTTGAATATGAGGCAGCGTCGTTGGTTAGAACTACTCAGTGATTACGACTGTGAGATCCGTTATCACCTAGAGAAAGTAAATGTTGTTGCTGATGCTTTGAGCAGGAAGGAGCGAAGTAAACCATTAAGATTTCAAGCCTTAATGATGACTATTGGCTTGGATCTTCCTAAACAAATCCTAAATGCTCAGACTGAAGCACGAAAACCAGAGAACATCAAGAACGAAGATGTTGGAGGTATGTTGCTTGAAAATTCTAAGGATCCAGAGAAATTTAGAACGGAAAAGTTGGAACCCATAAGGATGGAACTCTATGCTTCAATGACAGGAGTTTGTTGCCGTGTTATGGAGATTTAAGGACCGTGATCATGCACGAGTCCCACAAGTTAAAATACTCTATTCATCCGGGTTCTGACAAAATGTATCCGGACATGAAGAAGCTATATTGGTGGCCTAATATGAAGGCCAACATCGCCACCTATGTTAGCAAATGTTTGACGTGTGCTAAAGTCAAGGCCGAACATCAAAGGCCTTCAGTGTAACACCCCCAAAATTGGGTCGCAGCAAAATGTATTTCCGGGAGCGTTACTTCATGATCCCATTGCACAAGTCAAGAGAGAACGACCTCTAACTGAGTCGTTTGAAAAGAAATCTTGTAAATTTGGACTCCAATGCACATCAAGTATGTCATACATAATATGCTTAAAAGTGTCAACATTAAAGTTGGTGAGTTCATAGGTTTTTGTAAGTATGAATGTAAATCCCAAAACTATATATATAGGTTTACTTATATAAAATCCCAAAATGTTTCAAGTATATATTGTAATGAACACGATATCCCAAAATGTTTCAAGTAGATATTATAATGAACACAATATCCAAAAATATTTCAAGTAGATATAATAATGAGCACAATATCCCAATTAGTTACTACGTATGTAAGATAAATGATTACGATTACTCTAAGTTTATGTAAAAGTGACGAAGCGACTTAAAATATGCCACACATTATTCAAGGCACGGTGAAAATTCAATAAATCCATTGTTGGCCCAGTATACACCAATCCAGTCGTAATCAACATGAATAACGTACATTAGTTTTCGATCTCGAACGTATGAGAGCTAATCACCCGACGGGGGTTGTCAAACCCCAATAGAACTATTATTATAACAAACGCAGCTCCCCTCCAAGTGATTTCAGATCATGAAACCCTAAGCAAATCCATAATTTTTCAAGTAAAAAGCAAGTAGAGTTTACGTCCAAAAATTAAACCAGTATTTGAATCTCATCGCAAGACATTTAAAGAAGTTTCTAAAACAATTGAAATCAACCATTGTAAATTGCAATTGTAAACAACAAGTTTCTCACACCCAAACTTATGAAAATCGAAATCATGTAAAACGTGGGGTTAATGATCACACCCTCGAGTGATGCAAATACAAGTAATAACACGCAAAATGTGCTCCGATAATCGCCGAATGCAAACCTAATCCCAATATAGGACGTATGATTACTCTAGTATTTTGTTCTAACAATCTACCATATATTAATCCTAATAAGTTTACATCATACTAATCGGATTGGGCTAATCAATAATTAAGAGGTCATTTCAAGACTTACGATGAGTAGGATACTTTAAATCGTAAATATCCAACAACTCGTCAATACTCCATCGAAGAGGCCTCTATTAGGAAATCTTCCTAGAAATAGACGCACTTTGGTAACTATTAATAACAATATATATCTATAAAGCTATATCACCATCTAATCCTTTTAGCGAAATCATATTTATAAGGTAAAAACTTTTATAATTACGCCTTTTAGCAAAAATGACATAACTTCGTCGTTTTTAATGTCCCGTTTCTCGCTGATCTGTATGCCCACGAGCATTCGTAAGAAAAACGATTATCATAAAATCACATAATTAGGTAATCATGATTTCGGACGTGAAAGTGGGATTTATACTGTTCATCACAGCATAAACACGATTTACGTTTAATTACGGAAAACTTGTATAACGTCGTTCATATTCTCGTTAAAGCTCCGTTATTAGTCGATTCTTTCGACACGAACTACGAAATTAAAATGTTTTATCCATATTATTATGTTAGAACAAAGAATAAGTTTCTGCCATTAAATAGTAAACTTTTAAAAAAAAATTTATAAAAGTATAACTAACGTAAAATTTTTCTTGTAAATAGCAGATCTCTTCCGTTATTATCGGTTTTTTCAGTTCTTATGACCCCTCGATCCTTGTGACATGTATATTTTAAAAATTATAAAATACATATGAAGATTTTTTTGAATACAAAACAGCCCCCTAGATAAAATTTCTCAAAAATTGTTATGAAAACTTGTTTTTAGAGACTTTTAGCTTTACCACTTTGTACAAATCCATTAGAACCCTTAATATCTTATGCTTACATATATTAGGACCACTTAGATCATATTTTTCAGTGTTCAAGATAACAAGTGTTCTAATCTCACTTTTAATCAAAACTTATTAAAGAAATCTTAAATGGTGATTTAGCTAAATAAAATATATGAACACATAAAATCATAAATATGAATACGTAAAGAGTCTTAGATAACCTTAATGATATGTAGTATGATGACCAACACAATCCAAACCCTTGTTTGGATCACAAATCCAAACTTGCAAGTATGAAAACCCTAGATTAGGTTTAAAACCCTAATCTTCCATTCTTTGCTTCAACACTTGTAAATGGTTAACCAATGCTTGCAAACATCTTAGAAGGTCTTAGGAATGATGTGTGTATGTTTGTATAATTGGTAGAAAAATTTGTATGGATTGTGTAAAGGGGTGTTTTTGAGCCGTGGCCTATCAAGAGTAAAATGGGAGAGATTGTTTTGATTTACACCTTAGGAATGTGTTATGTGTGTTTATCTTGCTAGTTAAGTCCTTATATAGGAGCTAACCATGGTTAAGGATCCCTAGTTAAGTCTAACTAGGGTAAGGTTAAGGAAATATCTAAAAGATATTTTAGATAAATATCTAATAAATATCTAATAAATATCTAGGGTTTTAAAAATGTGTATAAGTGATTTCCGGGTATGCTTAAACGTATTTAATTGCGAAACGTAAACGTCTTACGCAACCAATAAAATAAAATATAAAAAGTTAATTATTACTTTTATAAAAATAATATATTGCTTGCTTGACGAAAACTTTAATTCGTTTGGTGTCCGATTACGCTAAACGATAATTTTTTTTAACTTACGCGATTTAACTTAACTATTACGATTTAAAAGCAAACGCGTAAAACCCTAAAAATAACTTATGAATTTATTGACGTCGTCAATGACCCTAAAACATGGGGTGTTATATTCAGGATTATTGGTACCACCCGATATACCTCAATAGAAGTGGGACAACATCACTATGGATTTTGTCACAAAGCTTCCTAAGTTGTCACAAGGCTACAACACTAATTGGGTGATTATCGATCGACTTACTAAGTCTACAATCTTTGTACCCATGAGGGAAACTGATCCCATGGAGAAACTGGCAAGAATATACCTAAAGGAAGTGGTCACGAGGCATGGAATACCTGTCTTAATCATTTGTCTCACGACCCGAGGTTCGCATCAAATTTCTGGAGGTCACTTCAGAAGGCTCTGGGTACTAACTTGGATATGAGTACTGCATATCATCCTCAGACTGACGAAAAAAGAGAGAGGACTATTCAAACTCTCAAGGATATTCTGCGTGCTTGTGCGATCGACTTTGGAAAGGGTTGGGTTAACCATTTTCCATTAGTCGACTTCTCATATAACAATAGCTATCACGCTAACATCAAGGCTGCACCATTTGAAGCACTCTATGGTCGAAAGTGTCGTTCACCTATGTGTTAGGCCGAGGTTGGACAAGTGCAACTCACTGGTCCGGACTTAGTCCAAGAAACAACAAAGAAGATAATCCAGATCAAGCAAAGGATGCATGTCGCCCGTGATAGGCAAAAGAGTTACGCCGATTTAAAGCGTAAGCTGATGGAATTCCAAGTTGGGGATAAAGTTATGCTTAAAGTTTTGCCTTGGAAATGGGTCGTATGTTTTGGCAAACGGGGGAAGTTGAATCCTAGGTACGTTGGACCGTTCAAGGTGTTAGAAAAGGTTGGATCCGTTACATACAAGCTTGAGCTTCCTGAAGAGCTGAGCAGGGTTCACAATACGTTTCATTTATCCAACTTGAAGAAGTGTTATGCCGACGAACCATTAGCTGTTTCATTGGATAGACTTCACTTCGATGACAAGCTTCAATTTGTCGAGGAGCTGGTAGTAATCATGGACCATGAAGTTAAATGGTTAAAGCAAAGCCGCATTACAATAATCAAGGTTTGATGGAACTCCATGAGAGGTCCTGAGTTCACTTGGGAACGTGAAGATCAATTCTGGAAGAAATATCCACACCTCTTCAAAAAGACCGCACCGTCGTCAAGTGCCGCGTCTTAGGCTTTGAGGACAACGCTCACTTAACGGGGGAAGACTATAACACCCCGTGTTTTAGGGTCATTGTACGACATCAATAAATTCACTATTTACTTTTAGTATTGTACGCGTTTGTTTTTAAATTGAAATCGTTAAGTTAAATCGCGTAAGCTAAAAATTATCGTTCAATGTAAACGGGCATCAAACAATTAAATGTTTACATCAAGCAAGTGTTAAGTAATTATTTTAATGATAATTATTAACTTTGTTCATTTTATTTTTATTGGTTGCGTAAAGTGTTTACGTTTCATGATAAAATACGTTTAGACATACCCGGAACCACCAAAACTTTTCTACGCTTCAACAAATACCCACAATTATAGCCAATACTCAAAATTTACAAAATAACATCACATATATACATATATAACCGGATATGGGATGAAAGATACAAAGAAAATATCTTACAAAACACCTCTTCTTGATTTTATGGGATGTTCTCTAGTTTTAGGAACCAAGAGCTTTTTTTCTTACTAACTCTAATAGTGGAATTGACCATGAGACTTCCTTGTTTCACTCTTTGTGTCTTAGAATTTCCAAGAGGTCTTTGACTAGTCCATGTTAATAAGTATAGAGTACAAGTAACATAGAACTCATACACTCTCATTTTACAAAGAAAAACTTCACCATTCTTTCCCTTTTTCCTTCATAACCCACGGCCAAACCCAAATACATACCAAATCCATGCCAAAATTTATTTACAACATTTACATACATTCCTACATAATATCTAAGATATCCCAAGGTGATTTGAAGGCTTAGTTAGGTCTTTACAAAGGTTAAACAAAGGAAAAGCAAGATTAGGGTTTCACTTGGAATTAGGGTTTTCAAGTATTGCAAGATTAGGTTTGTCATCTAAACTAGAGTTTAGATCACTTTTTTCATCACTACACTTCATATTAAGGTTGTTTAAAACTCTTAATCTCTTTGTTTTCATGATTTTATGCATATATAATGTTTGTATAGTTAATCACCATCTAGGAAACTTTTATATATGTTGTATGAATGTTCATATCATGTTAAAATGGAAGTATAAGTAATGTACAAGTGTTGGTTATGTATAAAAAGTATATGTAAACAAGTTAACTAAAAAGTATACTTATGAAAGTTCATGGATAAATAAGTGTGTACACTTTTGGATCTTATGATTTTTGGACAATATATGGAGTAATCATGGACTAGAGACCCTAAGGATGTACGACATGTGATTATGAGTGTTGTAATGGACTTGTAACAAAGTGATTAAACTTAAAAGTTAGAAAAACTCATTTTAAACACATTTTAAGAAAAAGTTCAAAACCTTCTGTTAGAATTCGATTTTTAACTCATATATTTTATATTTTATAAAAATACTACATCTCATGAGGATTCAAAAAAGGTAAGAAACTCGAAAAACCGATTAATAACAAAAAAGATACGTAATTTACAAGTTATACGATAATAAACGGATTTATAAAAGAAATTTTATAAAAACAAGTTATAAAATACTTTTGATATATAAGGTTTATTATTTTCCCCAGATAGTACATAATTTTAGGATTCTAAAACAATAAGAATCGTAATTTTTGGATCAATAACGAAAGAGTTATGAATTAAGCGAGTTTACGACAATAAATACTTTTATAAAACTATTTTTATAAAATTACTGTTCATATCAGACATGAATATTTTAAAAACATCATTAATATGATAGAGTTTTTAATAACAAAAACGTGCTCAAAAGAATCACTAAAAACGGAGCTAAAACGAATAAGATACGACATTTACTGGTTTTACGATAACTAAATTTATAAACTGTCATGAACAGTAAAAACCACTGTTCATCATGGGACTAAAAATATAAAAATGTAATATTTTGATAACTCGTCTTAATACGAAAGCGTGGACATAAGAAACGTAAGAAACGAGCTTAAAACGATAAAGTTACGTCGTTTTTACTAATGAAATATTTATAAACGTTTTAACTTAATAAATACCATTTCACAAACGCAATTAGATGGTGATGCATCTATATAGAATTGTATATGGTATTAGTTAATCAAAGTGCTTAGTACTTATACGACCTATATTGGATTAGGTTGCATTCGGTCTATATCGTGACGCATTTTCTGTGATATATTTGTTATCATTCACACAAGGTGAGTTCATAGCCCCATATTTTACATTTTAATGATTTACAAGTTTTGGGGTGAGAAACATATGTATGTTTTACAATTGGACGCAAGTGGACATTTCACATTACGATTACGTGTTTGCCTAAGTAGCGATAACTCATCTAAGCCCATTATCATGAACTGTAAATTATTGTTGTGAGCGCGAATATTATAAATAGATCTATTTGGGATTGACATCCCCGTTCGGGTGAGTCATGCTCACTGTGCTGGTTTGCCAAACAACGAACGTATACCATGTCGTACATAAGATGTTGCGGGTTAGAACATCATCACGGGTAATGTTAGTAATTTATATTGCATTTCATACATGTCAAGCTTCAGTGTCATGAGCTTAAGAAAACGTAATTACATTTTATGATGTTTGCATTTGTTGCATTATCATGGGGAAATCTTGCGGTCCTACATTATATATTTTATAAACCTATGAATTCACTCAAAAATATGTTGACGTTTTATGCAATATTTTTCAGGGGATCAATAAGGCACGAGGTGCAAGGGATACATTGGTGGTTTTGATTTGGATGTCATGCATTAAAGATTTTGTCGCATTACATTTTGTATATCGGTTATGGGCTAGAAATCTTTGTATTTTGAAAAAGTGAACAAGTGAAGCTTCAGGCTTTTGTAACAAACAATTTTGTTAAATCTAATGTATCAGTTTTAAATGGCTTTTAATGGTTGTTCTTATATATATATCTTGTGTTATTGATCTATGAAGTACCACCCCCAACCCATATTCCGCTGTAACCCAATTTGGGAGTGTTACACCTCTGTTTTGTTACTATCATTCCTCCTCTATTTGGATGCATTCTCCTCACCCAAACTATCATCAAAAGAATCAACCTTCTTATATAGTCTCCTCTTTGGTGGTGGGATGCTTGACTTGGCCTTTCTTTCCATCTTCTTAATTCTGTTCATTAATTTGAGGTTCTCCACAGCTTGAGCATCCTTTTCTTTGTCCAAGTCAAGTACCCTGTCAGACAATTTTGTACAAATAGACATCAATTCATGAAGGCCAGGTCTACCCTCATCACTTCCAGGTGTGTAACCTCTTGAGAGAGGTGAATCATGGGGTGTTGGTGGTATATCATCCGTCAATTCCTGATGTTCAATCCTTTCCTCATCACTTTCATGTGTGTTAACTCCTGGGAGAGGTGAATCATAGGAATGTTTAGATGTCATCTCAGACCTAGTCTGAGCAATGACACCCCTCATGGCTTCTTGGCACCTGAGTCTGTCACCTAAACTAATTTCCTGAGAAAGAGGATCATTAAACATTACCGTGGATTGGATCTTAGTTATGTTACCACTAGCCTGTGCTGCATCTAAGCTAACAGCAGTAGTGGTAGCCCTCACCACTCTGTCATCCCACTCCTTAAAGACAGTCTCATCTGCTATATTTGGTATAGGCACACTAGTCTGAGGTAACTGAGTGTCCTATTGTAAGGCTTGCCTAGGTGTTTGAGTATTTTGGGGTGATGATGATTCAGTAACAGGGATTTGTTCTTCAATAATGGGTTGAGTAGTAGAAGGTGCTGGTTGGGGTTTAGTGGGTTATCCTGAACCTTCACCCTCTACTACTGGTGGTGCCAACATTGATGCAAACAATGGAGTAGTTCTTCCTGAAAAATCTTTTCCTTTTCTTTTCATGTTAGTGAAAACCTTTTTAGTATGTACATGTGTTTTATAAATATCATTAAAAGGTTCTACAAGAGAAATCTGATTATTCTAAAAGAGTTGTAAAAACCTTATATACATTAAAATTTTCTTTGTATTGGTATCCAAGTTCCTCAACATACCATCAAAAATTAGTTTAGAAAAGTTAAACTTTTGACCATTAGCTAAACAAATGACTGTAGATGCTATATTAGTAGAAAATTCATTCCAAGAAGTAGATTTTAAACTTAAGCAATGTAAAATGGTATGTATGAGGTACTTCCATTAAGGGGAGAAGACAGCTTTTTGAAAAGTAAGTTTATCAGAATCACTCTCATACCCCATCAATGCAAGGTTTTTGAAAATAGTTTCATTTATTAGACAAGTAATACCATCTTCATCATTAAAGTAAAGATCACTCCTTACTAATGATTCTGATATTACTATTGTCTTGCCATCAACTATGGCATGAATTTGCTACACATCATTGAGTGTTTAAGAATGTGCAGTATTCCAAAACTGTTCAATATAGGAAGCATATATATTAGGACTTACATTTAAGGCATAATGTATAGGGCTAGTAGTAAGAAAGTCCACTATCTCATAAAAATCAGCATTCCCATCTGTTCTTTCCAAGCAGGCCACCATGTTGTGTTGGTCAAGAAATTGTAGATCAGTTATTGATGATTAATTTTTATGATCGGCAATGAATACGATTAGGGTTTGTAATTGAGAGCATATGAGAGAATTAGATGAAGTTACTGTATGATGGAGAACGGTTTTATAGAGTTAATAGCAAACCTACTAGCGAAGAAACCATTATATTTACACTAAACCCCCTCAGCAATATTATCCCCAACGGTAACAAGCAGTAATAACGGTAACCCAGCAGTACTAACTTTAGCTCAGCAGTACTAACTTTTGCCTAGCAGTACTAACTTTCGCCTAGCAGTACCAAATCCTGCCTAGCAGCATTAACCTTACAACTACCAGTTTTAACTCCAAATTTACCACTAATACCATCTTCAAACCACATCAATCATAAATCTAACAAACACATCTTCAAAGA